>BQNB010011113.1:0-82242 GCA_026074375.1 Tanacetum coccineum
AATTGAAGGGTGGTTTAGACTATTCAAGTGATCACAAACATGATGGCAGGGTTAGATTTGTTAAATCAAGTACTCTCATTGGCTCACTTAAGCTAAGAGGATACGCGGCCGGAAGAAAAGCACAAGAGATGATGATTTTTACACTAAATACTCTCACACAAGTAGCACAAACGTCACATCAAGGATTGCCAGCTTGGCAATCCGTGTGAGTTGTAACTTGATCCAAGGGCTCAAAATCATTATCCAATGATTAGGATTTTGTACGGACATGATTGATTGGAGCGTGTAGAGCAAGGCAACCTAGAATCTTCATCAACTGGCTATAAATAGCTCACACTTCACACACATTCACCATCTAGGTAGGTAGTTAGAAGCTTTTAGTTTTAGCTTAATTTTCAATTTTTAGCTTAAATTTCCTTTAAACTTTGTAATTCTTCCTTTTAAGCATTGTAATCAAGTTTTATGTTAATGAAATTCAGTTTTTAAATAGTCTCTCATAAGCTCTTACTTTTCATAAGCACTCACTTTTCCTATTAAATGCTAAGCTAAATATCATAAGCTATTGAATAAGCTCTTATTAGTCTCTAAGCTAATAATTGAGCTCAAATCTTACCTTAATCATACCTTAACTCTTAAAATAAGCTAAAAAACTTGTCTATTAGATTATAAGCTTATGGAAGGGGAGTCAAATATAGAAGGACTCCCATGGACTATTACTGGCTTATTGTAAATAAGCCAGATCTAGTAGATAAGCTCTCTGAGCCATTTATGCCTTTGTTAAGCTAAGGCTCAAGTAAGTCTCTCTTTTACTTTTATGTTTTTAGATTCCTAGCTTAAATCTTGCTTATCTGCTTATTAGCTTATCATTTGTGCTTATTTGATTCTTAGTTGCTTATTTGAGTTTAGTTTAATCTTATTTTGCATCTTTAATTATCTGTTTTTAGTTAGTATAGTATTGATCATAGTAGTTTCCATTCTTGTCATAAAACCATAAAAAGCCAAAAATATGTAGTTTAGCTTAGATTCTTAAATATAGCTTATCTGAGTAATGAAAAATGATTGTTAAGCCTGTTAAAAGTTGTTGGTAATCTGGTAAAGAGAACTAGATCATTAGATTTCATTTCATAAGCCTTGATCAATTTTGTCAAATACTATAAGGAGTGTTTGGTACAACTAGGTTTGACCATCAAAAGTCAAATTGAGTTGTGGACTTTGCTTGAGTCAGCTTTGAAATCATTTTTAATTAGTTATGAAATAGATTTTATAAGTTAGTTTTCAGAATTGAATAGGTTTTAGTGTAATTTGCTTAAGCCAGCACCAGGGGATTTTTCCTTTTAAATTAGATTGAGAAAAATTTAACCAAGTCATCCAAGGCTTGGTTCTTGCTTGTTTTGTGTTCAAAGTCACTCAATAAGAGTGACTAGTGCAGTATTGTCCCTTAAGGGAACCTGCAAGCTTGATTAACTCATTTGCAATTTGCACAAGCAGTAGTAACATAGGTTACTACTCCTGTCTTCTTTAAGCCTCAATCTAGGTAAGTGTTTGTAGGTTTTATATTTTAACATTCAAGTAGTTTATAGATTTCATATAGGTTGATTCAGTTTTAAACCAGTTTTCTCATTTCTAGTTTAATTGCTTATGTTCATTTAGCTTAAAAAAGTTCACAAAAACCTCAAAAAGACCAAAAACAGCAGTATTGAATCTTAGCTTTTAATTTTAATTTCTTAGCTTATGAAAGTTGTTTTTATTATCTGAATTCATAGCATATTAGGTGATTATCAAGCTTGCAAAAGTTAAGTTTATGTCATAGCTTAATAAGATCAATAGCTTATTTTGATTTTAATCTCTTTGAGTTGTCATCTGAGTTGCAGGTTTAAATCCTTAGATTCAGATATGTTTAAGTGTTAGTCATGACTTTGGCTTGTTAAAAGGAGATAGGGCAAATCATAAGGAGTTTAGAACAGCTTTTGGTTGTGATTTTAAGCTTAATTTGAGGTCTTTGTGGTCAATTAAGTAAAATCAAGTTTTATAAGCCTTAAAGGGCTACTTACTGCAATCAGCTTTTTAATAAGCTCCTTTTAAGCTTAATTTTAGTTTTTAGCTTATGTTGTCTTCGTAAAAAGTGCTTAAAAATCAGTTTTCTTTAAGTCCTAATATTTAGTTTTTGTTAAAAGTCAAAAATAAAAAAAAGAGCAAAAAAGTGGGTTGCCAGACCTCGAACCCAAGACCTCTCCTTCACATGACCAACGTGTTAACCATCATGCTACAATAGCTCATCCGTTATCATTCCTTTCCATTTAATAGATAAGCACGTTTTTTCTTTTCTCTTTTCTTAATAAGCCGTAGCTAAATAAGCCATTTTCTCAGCTTATTTGATAAGCTGAGTTGAGTCTTCTATTTTTCCTAGGTTCTTTGTTACATTTTACACTTTTCCTGAATTTTGCAAATTTTTCCTTTTATTTTATAATTTCCTAGGAATTTTCGTAGGTAAAAATTTTAGAAAATAGATAAAAAATAGAAAAAAGTTTCAGAAAATTTCAAAAAAATAGTTTTTAGTTTTATAAAAATTACTTTTAGGTTTACATTCAGTAAAATCATTTTTACACCTTTTAGATTTTAATTTTCATTTTTGAGCTTTTAATTTTAAGTTTAAAAATAGGACTTTAATTTTAAAAATAGTTAAAAATAGTTTTCTGAGTTTTTATGTTATTTTAGACTTTTCTAAGTTTAAAAATCATTTTTCTAAATTTTTAGTACTTAATTTGCTATTTTTTAGGATTTAATTAGATTAAATTAGTTTTTAATTCATAATAAATTAAAAAATAATCAAAAAAATGTTTTTCTTTTTCTTAAAATTTTCTTTTGTCCTAATTTAGGTTTAGAAATTTAGTTTGAATTTTTAGGAGTTAAATTTAGTGTACTTGCTTATTTGTCGCGTTTTATTTGTTTCCCGTTAATTGTTAAGTGTTTAATTGTTTTTAATTGATTGTTTTTAATTGTGCTTTTAATTAGTAGTTATAGAAAACCCAATCAATCTTCGAACCCATTCAAATCAATATCCAATATCAAGCGAGGTTTCAATTTCTCAAATCGTTGGGAAAACGACCCGGGAAATCATACTTTCCGGAAAACATACGTATATTATATATTATATATATCTTTTAGAGTGAGCTTTTCTTAAGGGAGACTTAAGGAAAGTTCTTAATTGCTCTTTTGGAATATTTTTTTTATTAGTATATAAAACTACTAATCAGGCTCTAATACCATATAAAACCTCAAAGGGTATATATTATTGTAATTGTAGTTGTGTTTTTGTACATTGGATTGTATATGTATTTATACTAATACTATAGCTTACAGACTAAACAACCTATCATAACCTAATGGGTACGACCCATCTATACAATTGGGCCGGCTCATCTAGTTTGTTCTAACACTTCTTAACGAGCCTTGTATTCAGTTGAGGTTGACGAGCTTCTAGCATGCTTGGTGAGCCCACTGCGTAGTTTGCAGCAAAAGATGAAGTGATAGACAGAGCAGGTGTACGAGTTTTTTCAAGCATATAATCATGATCACTAAGGAGTGCATGAAGCTCACTGAATGTAGTTGGACTTTGATGGGCAGTGATTGTAGTTTTAAGACCATTATATTCTTCACGAAGACCTGAGACAGCAAGCATAACGAGATCTTTATCCTTTACTGGTTCACCGATGGCAGCGAGTGCATCATCATATTCTTGAGCACGATTTAGATAAGCATCGGGAGTTTCATCACCATGCATCTCTATTATCAAAAGTTGTGTTTTGAGAGCGTATTCCCTAGATGTGGAATGAGGTGCATACGCCTTTTCAAGGGACAACCAAAGATCACGATAAGTTGTACCTTGAACATGGCGAAAAAAAGCTTTTGAGATTGTAGAGATGATTAGCACACGAACGTGGGCATCGTTGGAGACCCAAATTGGATAATTGGGGTTTTCCTTTGGAACAGTGGCACCATCGGTAACGGATAAGGTTTTTGATGACACGTATGGAATTCATCCACATAACCCCACAAATTTATTTGTGATGATGAATGGTTCAATCATAGTTTTCCAATAACCATAATTTGTGGGTGTGGTATGTGCTTAATTACACATACCATTTTCAATTAAAAAACGGACTTAAAAGACTAAAAACGTACCAAGGATACATTGTATTTGTATGTTTTGCGTTTGAATTGTGCAGGAACGGATGCTCAAAAAGAAAGCCAAAAACGACCAAACTAAGCACGGGATGGAAAAGACAAAGTCAGTCCAAAGTCAGCCACATGAAGAAAATATAACTTGAGGGACTAAAACTGCCAAACCTCAAGTTGTATTACAAAAGAAAAAGACAAGGGTCAAAATTGCAAACCGGGCAAAGATTGCATTCAAGTTATATAACTTGAGGGGACAAAACTGCCTACTTACCCAAAAGCCTTCTTTCCCGCCCCAACAAAAACCCAGGTACAACTTGGATGTCGTCCCATACCTTCTACCCTGCAAAACCACTCAACACCCTAGAAAAATCATTTCAACCACTCCTCTATCAACCCCCCCCCCCCCCCAGCTTGTATAAGCTGCTCAATAGGCACCACCATTCCCAACGTAATTTTTCGATGGCCGAGATTGACTCCAAATAAGCACAAAAGAAATTGAAGGCTGGGATTTGTTTTAGAATCACCTCACACAACAAGCACACTTGGTTTTTGTCTCTACAAAGAAACACACAGGCACAGAGGAAAGAAGTCCAAGAGAAGAAGACTTCGATTATAAATAGAGTCTTTTGTAAACTTTGAAAAGAAGAGTTAGTTAGTTTTTAATTTTTAATATAACTTAGCTTATTTTCAGTTCTTGTAAAAACTCAATTTACAGCTTTTACTTTCAGCTTTGTAACACTTTCAAGTTTTAATGCAACTTTGAAGTTTTAAATCAATTTACAATTCCAAGTGTTAAGTTTCTTCATTGTGTTGTTTTTGAGTTCAAAAAGCTCTCAGTACAGCTTATTCATAAGCCTGCTATAATCATACACCTTAAAAAGCTAAGAAGCAAAGAGAAAATCACAAAAATCACTCTCAAATATACCACAACTTATTTTGTGGATGATAAGCCAGCTATGGATGGGCTTATGGATTCTCACTAGCTTGTTTTATACAAGCTTACTTGTAGAATCTAGTTTGAGCCTGTGTTTGATAAGGGTGTTGTAAGTCTCTCTTTTTCTTATATTTGTTATTTACTGCAAAACTGTTAACTAGTGTTTATTTGTTTCCTATACTTGCTTATTTATGCTTTATTATTATGTTTAGTGCTTATCTTGCTTAGTTGATTAGTTTAAAAGTGATTTGTGCAACTTTCTTAGTTAGTACTGTTAGTTCATGAGTTAAAACTGTTAGACGAATTCAGCTTATCTAAGTGCTTATGATTGATTGAAATTTGCTTATAAATGTTTTATATTGTCATTTGATAATCTGTTCTAAATAAATTAGGATCAAAATCAACTAAGTGCTTATTTTGGGTTAGGTGAATATCTGTTTTAGCTTATTTTCTTATTTCTTGTTTCATATTGTTTTGTTAAGGCTAGCAGTACTAACCTAAAGCTAGCAGTACTAACTCAAACTAGCAGTACTAACTCTAAGTTAGTACTGGTAGTTAAAACTGTTAGTACTGTTAATTCATTTTAGCTTATCAGCTTATTATTTCGGCTTATTTAAGATTTCCTTAGCTTTTTAGAGTAGATTAAACCATTTTCCTTTACTGTCTTTTAGAGTAAGCTTATTTAAGCTTATTTTCCTTTTCAAAGTATTTTCAAATAGTGTATCAGTTTGTAGCTTTTTAGCTTATTCGCCATTCTAGTTTATTCTAGTTGCTTATTCTTAGGCCTGAGTGCTTATTAGGGATAGTTAAACATCTGTTTTAGTTTGTTTGCTTATTTCTCATTTCATTGTGTTTTAGTAAGCTAGCAGTACTAACTTAAAGCTAGCAGTACTAACTCCAAGTTAGTACTGTTAGTTAATACTGTTGGTACTGGTGTTAGTACTGCTGAGTTTCTCCTGCTTAGCTTAGCTTAATTGCTTGCTTTTAGAGCTAGTCTAGCTTATTTGGTTTTGTCTTTAGCTTATTTGTGTCTTAGTTTAAAAGTTTTAAGTGTTTTCACCATTTCTAGCTTTTATGCTTGTTCTAGCTTATTTTCCTTGCTTATCTTTGTGTGCTTTTGCTTATTAGGTTTAGTGACCATATCACATCCTTGTTATGTTCAAACATCAATTATCAATTCGTCATTCGATTTTCCATTCTAGCCTCGTTGGGACATAACGACCCGGAAACACCCTATACTACTTTCGGTTTCATTGATTTTGTGGATCCTGATCCTTGTTATATATTTATATATGTTTATATTTATTTATATATAAAAAGGGGTAAGTTTTCGCGAGTCAGTATTTCACAATAGGCAGCGGTTTAATAGAATTTTGAACCAGCAGTTTGTCAATCTTTTCTTTGCCATCGGTTTGAGACTAGTAGCGGTTTGGTCATTTTAGATAGGCAGCGGTTTGTTTATTTGTATAGGCAGCGGTTTGCTTATTTTTTTGCCAGTACCGAAAATCAATTTCGATAACCATCTTCGATGATCTCAAATTCGGTGAAGAACCATTTTCGGTGAACTATTTTTTGGACAATTTTGGACTTGGACTTAAAATACTATTAATTCTACCATAACAAACCAAGAACCTCAATCAAGGACAAGGACTTAAAAAGACTAATAACTTTATTAAAACAAACCTTAACTTCAATCAATTATATATTCATGGTTTCTTCTTGATTTTGTAAAATCCCGTAAAAGTCATTTCTTTTCTCGGTTTAAATCATAGATTTGTAAAATCCCGTTGACGTTAATTGCATTCATTTAACCACAACTTCAATCACTACACATCTACTTAAGATCCGTTAAAATCATTTTCACTTCATAACAAAAAATCATTCATCATGACTACTCCAATCACAATTTCTACAACCGACAGTTAAATGCATAACAACATCATGGCAGCTGGATCATCCACCAATGCTTGCGATGGGAAGATATGCTCAATGGAAATCACGTTTCTTAAGATACATCGATACAAGACCAAATGGTGATGCCTTAAGGAAATGCATTCTTCAAGGTCCTTACACTCCTTCTATAGCGAGTATCTCCTTTGGGGTCATTGTCAGTGGGGTGTACTTGTCGTTCCCCCGCCTGCCCCTCTGACCGCGGTAGCTGTTGTTGCGACTGCTACTCTGGTCATTGGATTGTCTCCTGGACTGTTCCTGTGACCTGTTGTTTGAGTAGCCTTTTCTGCTGTCCGCGGCGGCGGCTTCTCCTTGAATGAAGGACCTTGTGCGTTTCATCAACTCATCAAAGGTTTGGGGAACCCTATCATTCAACCTTTTGATAAGTTCTGGGTTATTTATTCCATTCATAAACCCTGAGATCTTGAGAATTTCGGGGCACGCCTTGACGTGTATGCATTCGTCCTTATAGCGTTCGACGTAGGCGCTTGTGGACTCCCCTTGGCGCTGTTTCACCCTGGCAAGCTCGACAGGGTTCTTAGCACACTTCTTCCTTTGAGTAAAATTTAAGCGGAATGCCCTTCGCAACTCTTCAAACCCATCAATGCTTCTGCGTGGTAGTTTGCTGAACCAGTTCCGCGCGTTTCCTACTAACGTGGAATTGAACATGTGGCACCACACGGGTTGTGGCCAGTTTTCAATAGTGGCCGCCGATTCGAAGATTTTTAGATGGTCGTCAGGATCACCTTTCCCATCATAAGTTTTTACGTTAGCAGGCATGCGCCTTTTCTTATCCTCCGAGAAATCGCTAATGCGTCGCGTAAATGCGTTGACTTTTTGGCGACGCCATGGACGGGACATATCTTCGTCTTCATCTTCATGATATTTGTTCTTGGATTTCCAGTGTCCCGTTTCTGCGTCCTCGTTGTCCGAGGAGTCTTCTGAGGACGAGCTTACTCTTCTGCGGCGCTTGCGCCGACTGTCCTCGGAGTCCGAACTTGGAGGACTTTCACTCGGGGAGCGCCTTTGTCCAAGCCTGCTGTGGACATCGCGACTGCCCAGCCTATCACGGACGCTGATGCGCCGGTCATTGTTTTCATGAGTGTCCAAGTTCTGCAAGTTAGCCGTTTGAGTACCCGAAACTTTCTTTCCGATTCTACCGAATACTGGAGGTCGACGGTTATCCTTTCCGCGCCTTTCCTTTTGGTGGCGCGGTGGAGATACTTCGTCCTCCGGACCGAAGTTAAGTCGGGCCTGTAGGCTCTGGCTTGATCTCTTTTTTGTTTCCTCTTGCATGAGGCGACCAAATCGACGTATTTTGAGATACAAAATCACTCAGCGCCAGTTCAGTCGCGACCCCTTCCAGTGTGAGGTTGTCAGCCCCTAACTCGGGACCCTTGTTTCGAATGGGTGGGGGTGGCGGCTCGGTGGTATTCATCCCTGGCACCGTTTTTGGGGAGGGTGTGAAGTAGCGCGCTGTAGACCTTCCGTGCTTGTGGTTGTGGTTGTGGCGGTTGTCTGGGTTGTCCCCAGGGACGGTCCCATCGCTGTGAAGACTAGAATCATCTGGCCATTGGTGTATCCAGAGCCTGCTTAGAATCTGTCTAGAGGCTTGGTCGCTCTGCCTTCTTCGCCTGCGAGTCCGCTAGTAAAGTTCCCTTGCTTTGGTCATTCGAGAAATTTTGGCAGTGCTAGTGTTGGGTCCCACGAATGGAACCAATCGTTTGATACAAAAGTTTGACGCTCCTTGATTAGGTCCGAATTAGGTGTAATAACGGATCTGTTAGCTCCGGTTCCTGTATCAATTAAGTCTTGATTTATGAACCTGCGCACTAAGAAACAAAGCACCGTTAGGCTACCGTGGGATTGTCACCACTATTATCCTCCGGCGTGAGAGTAAGTTATCGATTAGGTTTTAGTAGAAAGTTAGGGTTATGAGGCGGTACCTATAGATGAGAGCGAGGGCTTCTCTATATACTCACCAAACCCTATTGGGCCTTTGTCCCATTAAATTAGTTAGCTATCCGAGAGTCTCACCGTTATTTGGTAACTAGTGGTGCCCACCTCATGAATATGACTCTTCGTCAACGGTGTTTCTAGATACCTGCGCACGTGTGCGCGAGTTGGGCCTCATGGGCCTAAATCCTCGCGGAAACCCGTATGTCATGGCCTTCACCCATAGCCTTACTATTTGGGCCTTGGAAGCCCGTATTGATGTCGCTATGGCCCATTCATCATGGGCCTGGGTATAAGTACTATTCGAGGGTCCGGGTGCATGACCCTAGTTGGACTATACTTCATCACCAAACCTCATGCCCAAATCATCACATGTCCATCTCAATCAATATTCTTCTTCATTAATAAACCCTCAATCACTAACAATAACCACAAATTCCTAGAAAACAACACAATTGATCCGGATACACCAAAACTTGATGAAAATACTTTTACAACCTAACCAAACAAATGGCACTTCTTGCCCAATCATTCAGAGCTACACTTCTTCAGACGAACAATCAACTTCGAACCTCTTCTAACACCCAAAATCAAGCAACCATTCAAGATGGTCGGGTTGTCGTTCAGAATGTTCAAGGGAAACAGAATTAGAGGTATTTTGCTTAGGGAAATGGTGCTGCAGGCAATGGGGGGGGGCACATAATAGAGCTAGGAATGCCAATGCAGGTCAAGGAAAACCGGTCAAGTGTTATAATTGTAATGGGATTGGACATATTGCACGGAACTGTACTCAGCCGAAGCGTCCACAGAAATTCTACTTATTTCAGGACGAGATGCGCGGATAGCCAAGCCAAGAGAAAGGTGGCAGTTCTGATGAATAGGAACTACTCTTATTCTGGTTGGTGATAGGCCAACACCTTTGATGCAGATGTGGATAATCAACTAGTCCAAGACTTAGCTCTGAATGAGGACAACATTTTCCAGGCAGATGAATGTGACGCTTTTGATTCAGATGTTGATGATGAACCGACTACCCAGTCTATATTCATGGCTAATTTGTCCTCAGTCGGGCCAGCAAATCCACAAGCTGGTCCATCTAAAAGCATTAATCTTTCTTGAGTAACATATTCTGGAAAATGTTATATGAACATAGTGTTACTAATCAGGACAACATGAATTCAAAATGAATTCCAACATGCAAATTTATTGACCAACTAGTGTCGATATGGTAACAATAATGTTATTCCATATGAACAATATTTGGTCGATAATATTTCTGTTGTACCAAGTTGTGCATCTTCTGCTCTAAATGATGTATGTGTGTCGTCTGATAATGATGCGTTCGTTCCTCATGACCCAATAGCCACTGAACTTAAGATCTATAAGAGCAAGTGCCATTCATGGCACGTCTAAGTTTTTGTAACTAACTGAACTGAACATCGAATGGATGATCAAATGCGTATGCTTATTCAAAATCGTAATAAAACGGAAGAAAATCTTAAAAAGGAACTTCATTCTGTCAAGTTGCAACTTAATTCAACTATGGAAAACAACAAGATAATTGAAGAAACTGTAACGACTTTGAAACAAGAGTTTAAACAGAAAGAGTCCAAATTCCTGACTGATTTTTCCAATCTGAAACACCTTAACGATAAACTTGAGAATAAGCTTCACTCACAAGATCAATCCATTCAAACTGTCCATATGATGTTAAATCCTACTCAGGTGTATGACCAAAAGACTAAAACTGCGCTAGGTGCCCAGAACCCTTTTTACCTCAGACAGGCCAAAAAGGCCCAACCGGCACTATATGATGGTGAAGAACTTCTTAAGACTCATCATGTGCCAGTAATTGTTCCATCATCTGAGGAAGACCTAGAGTTAGCAGAGACTACAAGAAATAAACTGCATGCGAAAATGAATGACTCTGCCTGTGTGGAAAAGAGGGTTAACATTACACCCCCTAATTACTCAAAAGAAAATTTTATGGCAACATTCACCCCTCAGACTCAACTGACACCTGAGCAAGTATTTTTTTTCATGGTCAATAATCTAGAAAAACTAAGGCCGAAGAGCTAAAGGCCAATGCCCCACCCCTGCCTGTCTTGCCACCTGCGACTGTGTATCCTCCTAATACACCGGTCCATCTGGTCCCTCGAACGCTTCCAACTACAAGTCAAATAAATATTGGTCTGTATGTAATTACTCAACTATTTTGGGACTTTGAGAAAACTTGTAAAAATCGTATCATACCAACGGGCATAACTGAAGGGGAAAGGGGTTTTGAACAAACAAAACGGTGTTACTTAACCAAAGTAATTCCATTTTTCAATCTACTCAAAGAACATTTGACGAGTCAAATCTCTGGTCACTGAAGTTAGGGCAATGAAAGCCGTTTTTGAAAATTTGGAAGCCGAGGTGGACCAGAATGAGATAGATTTAAAGAGTGGTGAGATTGAACAGAAAAACCTTCTCATCACAAATGAGAACTTAATTGCTGAATGCTTGTCCAAAGATGTGTTTTATACTGCAACTGATTCTGTATTAAATGTGTCTAGATTTTCTGACATGCATGATGCTTTCACTATTGCTCAAAAACGTATTGCCGACCTTGAATCTGAAAATTTTAATCTGAGAAACAAGATTCAAAATGATGATCACGACTCAATGATAAAACATTTTTCCAAACTTAAAGTTGAACACTTCAACTTACAATTAAAGTATCAAAATCTCAAAGAACGTTTTGGAAACAAAAAACCAGTGACTCTCGGAATGCTCTTCATTGATTCATTGTTTATTGTGATAGGGAAACTAAACATGAACAGAATTCCAATCGAGGCAAACGATTCGTGAAATTAAAGGAGAAAATCTCTCGCTTAACAAAGAAAAATAGTGATGCAGATCCCATTTTTGACCTTAAGGCCTTAGTTTCTCAGAACAAAGATTTAACTGCAAAGCTCAATGCCCTTCACGATCTCAATGAACGCTTTAGGGCAGAAAATGCAAAAGTTAAGCAGCATTATAAGGAATTGTATGATTCAATTAAAATAACGCGTGCCAAAACTACTGACCAGAACAACTCTTTGTTATCTGAAATTGAAAACCTTAAGGCTCAACTTAAAGATAATTCCAAATGTGTCACTATACCTGATAGTAAACCTAAAGTGTTGGCTCCTGGTAGATATCCTATAGATGTTGAACCAATTCCCCCTCGACACAAGAATAATCGAGAAGTGCATCTACACTATATCAAACACCTTAAGGAAAGGGTAGAAACCCTTCGCGAAATAGTAGAGGACGCTAAGGTGGAAAGACTATTAGATACCTCTCTTGCATCTGCTTGCCGTTACACTAAACACTCTCAGGAGCTGTTAGAATATCTAATAGGCACGTGTCCTATAGACGTTCAGGCCCTCGCATAAACAGAAGCCACTAACACTTGCACTCAGGAAAAACGAGTTACGTTTGTCGAACCATGTGAAACCTCAACTCATAACACACCAGCACAAGTTGAGAACTAGAAAATAAATTCGACTAATGCACCTGGAATTCCCTCTATAGGAGTAAAAGGTGCCTCTGCAGCTTGCAGGTCAAAGCCTAGGAGCAATACAAAGAAAGATAGGACCTTGCCAGCTAAAAGTGCCTTGAAACAAGTAGAAGCCCATTCTAGGATGAATAAGTCGAATGAGAAACAAAAGAATCGTGTTGATTCTAGTATTAGCTATAAGCGTACTGTAATTAATTCGAATTCTAATACTTCATGGAAAACTTGTAACAAATGCTTAATTTCTGTTAATCATGATCAATGTGTTATGCGTTCTGAGATGTTTGGGAAGCAATCCCCTGCCACTAAAGTGTGGCGGGTTAAGCAAGTTAAGCAAGTTTGGAAGGCCACAGGGAAATTGTTTACCACTATCGGTCATCAGTGGCGACCCACTGGTAGACTATTACCTTTAGGAGATTAGTGGCCTTTAACTAGGAATACTCCACCTACGGTCTTGCCTACAAAACAATGGAAGCCCACTGGTAGACTTCTCCCGTTAGGAAGACAGTGCCCTTTAGTTAGGTCTACTGCTCTTAAGAGTGACTGTATGCCAGCTGATCCACAAGAAACTATTGCCCCTGTAGCATATAATCTTGCGTGCACTAACCAACCGGACCCCAATTGCAATTGGGGATCCAATGTATCCAAATCTCCATTTTCGCCTTTGTTTAAATGCAGGTCGTACAGATCGTTCTCTGGTATTTGGACTCAGGCTGCTCAAAACATAGGATGAGATCGCTCACGGCTAGGAAATTTCGTGAAAAGTATTATCGGGACTGAGGTTTGATTTGGAAACGACCATTTTTGGTGCAAGGTAATAGGTGAGGGGGATTATGTCATTGTGACAGTGAAATTTTTCCAGGGTATACTATGTAGAATAGGACTTGGACACAACCTTTTCCTTTATTCGGATAATTGTGATTCAGATCTTGAAGTTGCCTTCAGAAAGCACACATGTTTCGTCCAAGACTTAGATGGTGTCGACCTTATTAAAGGAAGTCGTGTCATGAACTTATACACCATTTTTGTTGAAGATATGATGAGGTCCTCTCCCATTTGCTTATTGTCTAAAGCCTCCAAGAACAAATCATGGTTATGGCATCGCCGCTTGAATCACTTAAACTTTGGCACCCTCAATGATCTTGCTCATAAAGATCTTATTAGAGGCTTACCTCGGTTGAAGTTTAAAAAGGATCATTTGTGTTCTGCATGCCAACTTGGAAAGAGCGGGAAATCTACCCACAAACCCAAGATGATTAACATAATTATGGAAGTTTTACACACCCTTCACATGGATTTATGCGGACCGCTGAGAGTGCAGAGTATTAACGGGAAGAAATACATTCTAGTTATCGTTGACGACTACTCCAGGTTTACATGGGTGAAGTTTTTGAGATCAAAGGACGAGACTCCCGCTTTTGTAATCAATCTGTTAAAACAACTTCAAGTTGGTCTCAACAAAACTGTCCGGTTCGTGCGGACTGATAATGGCACCGAATTCGTTAATAAAGATTTGACTGATTACTATGAAAGCATTGGCATTACCCACGAGAAGACCGTTCTGAGAACTCCTCAGCAAAATGGCGTTGTTGAACGACGGAACCGCACTCTTGTTGAAGCTGCTAGGACTATGCTGATCTTCTCTAAGGCTCCATTATTTCTTTGGGCAGAAGCTGTTGCTACTGCCTGTTACACCCAAAACCGATCCCTCATACATACTCTTCACGATAAAACCCCATATGAACTTGTGCATGACAAGAAAACGAACTTTCGTTTCTCGTTTTTGTGGGCTCTCTGCTACCGAACAAACATAATGAAGATCTGGGTAAATTGAAAGCTAAAGCAGACATTGGGTTCTTTGTCGGTTACGCACCAAATAGGAAGGGTTACCGAATCTACAACAAACGAACCCGACAAATCATGGAAACTATTCACGTTACATTCGATGAGCTGACTGGGCAAACGGCTCCTGTACACTCCAGTCCAGGACCCGCACCTAACCTTTTGACACCTGGACCCTGATCATTTCAGGCTCTTACCCACTCCTCCTCCTGCCGCACCTATGTACCTTCCTACCAATAAAGTGAACTAGAGATTTGTTCCAGCCTATATTGATGACTAAAAAAATTTTAAGTCTTCCACATTGAATCTGGTTACCCCCTACTCCCTGCAGCTCAAGCTCAGACAACCCCTACCGGTCACAGTAATCCATCCTATTGATCAAGAGGCACCACGGGAATCTTTCACCATCATCTTCGATCATCAATCATCTTCAGTACATACATGGTGTTGCACTGAGCAATCTTTTTGAATTAATCCTTTTCTGCGGCTGACTGAACCATTTGTCAAAGTGTATGCCCTAGACTCGAAATTCAGAAGCATCATCGACACGGTAATCACACAACTGAACCCAACCAATCCCACTCAGCCGCATGTAACATCTCGAAAATGGACCCGATTCTCATTCCTATTGACAATAATTATTGGGAACCCCTCTCACCGTACCACTCGAATACAGCTTGCTACAGATGCTTGTAGTGCTTCACTAACTCGGTACTGTCCCAAAGTCGAACCGAAAAACTTAATTCTCTATTACTGGAAGACTGCGGTTACAAGCCACGCAAGATGAAATTTATGAATTTGAATCGCCTGAAGTAAGGGAATAGTGCCACCTCCAACATATGCCCATGATTATCGCTCTCAAGTGGATTTAAAGGTGAAACACTAACAGTATGGCATTGTTAAAAAACAAGGCATCGTCTTGTACAAAAGAATATCGTCAAGAAGAAGGTCTAGATTTGAAAATCCTCGCCCCGGTCGCCTAGACTTGAAGCATCAGAATATTTCTTGCCAATGCAGCCAGCAAAAACATGACGGTTTAATCAAATGTACATGAAAACAGCATTCTTAAATGGCGATCTTAAGAAAGAAGTTTGTGTAGCCATACCAGGAAGGCTTCGTTGACCCTGATCTTCCAGATCATGTCTACCGTCTGAAGAAAGCTCTTTACGGGTTAAAGCAGGCACCCCGGGCGTGGTATGACACTTTGTCGAAGTTCTTTCTGGCACAAGGATTCTACAAGGGTGTAGTCGATCCAACCTTGTTCATTCAAAAACAGAAAACACCTCTCATGTTCAATATATATGTGATGAAAATAATATTTGCCTCAACCGACCCCAAAGACTGTGACCGTTTTTCTAATGAAATGAGCTCTAAATTTCAAATGTCGATGATGGGTCAAATATCCTTTTTCTTAGGCTTACAAATTTCTCAGAATCCTAGAGGCATTTTCATAAATCAATCTAAATATGCTAATGAGATTTTAAAGAAATTTGATCTTCATAAAAGTGACCCTGTTGACACTCCCATGGTGGAGCGAACAAAACTGGATGAGGACCTCTCAGGGATCCCTGTTGACCAGACCCAATATCGCAGTATGATTGGATCCCTGATGTATCTCACAGCCAGTAGACCTGACCTTGTTTTTGCTGTGTGCATGTGTGCTAGATATCAATCTAAGCCCACTAAAAAGCACCTTGAAGCAGTTAAACGGGTCTTTCGGTATCTCCAAGGAACCATAAATATGGGTCTTTGGTATCCGAAAGACACCGCCATGGCACTAACAGCATACGCAGACGCAGATCATGCAGGTTGTCAAGACACTCGAAGAAGTACATCTGGCAGTGCTCAGTTCCTTGGTGATAAGTTAGTAAGCTGGTCATCAAAGAAGCAAACTAGCACGTCCATCTCGTCTACAGAGGCTGAATACATCGCGATGTCTGGTTGCTGTGCCCAAATCCTATGGATGCGGTCTCAATTATCGGATTATGGCTTTGCATACAATCACATCCCTCTGTATTGTGACAACAAGAGTGCCATAGCTCTCTGCTGCAACAACGTCCAGCACTCCAGGTCTAAACACATCGACATCCGACATCATTTCATCAGAGAACAAGTGGAAAAGGGAGTGGTTGAGTTGTATTTCGTGAGGACAGAGTATCAACTGGCGGATATATTCACTAAGGCACTGCCCAGAGAACGATTCGAATTCATTCTCCCGCGGCTTGGCATGAAGAGTATGAAGCCAGAGACACTCAAACGTCTTCAGGATGATCAGGATGAGTAACGGATTTGCTTCAAGTATCCTATGTAAATATGTACATATTCCTACTCAAAAAGAAAATACAAAAATATAAAACCAACAAAAATCCATAAAAATCAGAAAATAGAAAATACCAAAAATAGTTTAAACTTTTCAAGACATGTCTTCCGTTTATCGATAACATTTACGGTCCTAGAAATGTCATTCAATAATGACACGGGTCTTTAAATGAAGCTCGAACGGAAGTTTAAACTTTTCAAAACATGTCTTTATGGCTTGCTATTATTTCTGATATGCAACCCGGTTTTTCAAAATGAGGAAAGCATGTCGCCAAAAAGACGGTTGTTCCTAACAACGGGTGATTAAGTTCTCCCAGGCATGGATTACTTTATATTCGTGCACCCTCGATCTAATGTACGCTTCAGTGCATCATTTCTTGATCAAGAAGAGAAGTCTTCTTTTTATCCAAATGATTTTCCGTCTATGATTCTTCAGAAAATTATTTGTGTTTTTCATGGTGGGAAAGTTTTGTTTGAAAATCAATCAGACTTGAAGTTCTAAAAAATTTGACACTCAATCAACGACAACAACTCTTTAAATAGAAAACGGGTCATTGATTGAGCGGGGGGAGTAGTTTTTCAAATTTATGACATCTAACGGGACAAGAAGATTCTCTCTACTGCTGTCAACTTATAGATCAGGAATCTGGTTATCAGAAAAAGGGTAGAAGACTTCCAGCTCGGCATCAAGAGTTACCAGACTCAGCTGAACCTCACCAAACCTCGCTGGGAACTACAGGTCTCGAATCATGCACGATCTACAAGATTCTTGACCTCCCAAGAGCCGACTATCAGTAAGACAATATGTATGCAGATGCTCATCGCTTCAAATTCAAAAAAAAACGAAATCCATAAGTTCAGTGACGGGACTCTACAACAAATAGATGAAGCTTTGGACTATCGGGTAAAGGAATTCAAGGTTAACAAATCAATCGGGGGTTGAATATCAGGTTCTGGACCACAAATGATGTGATCAAGAGCAAGCAATTCATGTTCCCATTCAGAAGAGGCTAAAAGCTCAGGAAATCTTCCGAACTTGGAAAGCTTTGTTGTGAAAAGAATACAGAAGGAGACTATAGACCCCCCCTTCTTCGAAGAACAAATGAAGACATCTTCTCTGTACTTCTGTACTTTACTTGTGTGGGTAAATATTGTAAACTTTACATGTATGTAGTAGTAATTATTATGTGTCAAAAACCAAGGATAAGACCTTGTTTCTGTAAACAGCTTAATAATAAGCTGTTTAAGAGCTTATTAGTGGGTTTCAGACCATAGTGCTTTTGTTAAAGTTGTTCTCTCCAATTTTTTCTACAACTTTGCTTATTTAAGTTTTTCATTTTAAGCTTTTTAAAATTTCAAATGCTTAATGGACTTAGTTCGTAATCGGGTTGGGCTCTCAGGGTAGCTAGTGTAACTTTTTAATTTCAGTTGTTTTTCTGTTAGTCCTTACGTTAGATAGTGAGTTTCCCAGTTAGTCCTTTAGATTTTTGCACCATTAGTCCTTAGTTAAGTATTTTAATCAAGTTTATTAGTTTTAATTAGTAATTAGGGTTTAGTTTTTAATAAGTTTAATTAAAGTTTTATAAAAAGTGAAAACTTAGGGCTTTAATTTTTATAAGATTTCTGCACCTTTTATTTATCTAGTTTAATTTTTATAAATTTTTTAGGATTTCATTTTTAATAGTTTTATTATTTTTATAGTTTTTAATTAGTTTAAATTTTAGAAAAATCATATCTTTTAATCTAAAAAGCCAAAAATAGTAATTCCTTTTTCTAAAATTTTCTTTTTACTTATTTTACTTAGGAAAAATATAATTTCAATTATTTTTTATTTTTCTTTATTTTTTTTAGGATTTAATTAGAATTAAATAGTTTTTAATTGATAAAAAAATTCAAAAATAATCTAAAAAATATTTTTATCTTTCTTAAAATTTTCTCTTATTCTAATTTAGGTGTAGAAAATTAGTTTGCAATCTTAGGGTTAAATTCTAGTCTATTTGCTTAATCGTCGTGTTTTATTTGTTTTCCGTATTTGTTTAATTGTTTAATTTGCCTTTAATTTTCAATTTTAATTGTTGCTTTTTATTTAGTAGTCATAGATCATCAAATCATCTATTTTCTTATTCAAATCATAATCCAAGCTTAAATGAGGTTTCAATTTTACTAGTCGTTGGGGAAACGACCCGGGTGATCATATTTACCCGGTTAAATATACGTATTGTATATTATATTATATATATTTTTAAGAGTGAATTTTCCTTAGGGAATTTTCTTAATTGCTTTTTGAAGTATTATATTTTATATATATTTTGGGTATATAAAACTTCAAACACCAGCAGGACTTGAAGTTGACAAAGCAAAAATCAACGTATTCTCAAAACTTCCACCCTCGACCAATATTAAAGGTATTAGAAGCTTTCTCGGACATGCCGGTTTTTACCGACGTTTCATTAAAGATTTCTCGAAAATTGCCCGACCTCTTACTAAGCTGCTTGAAAAAGATACTCCATTCGAATTCGATGATGAATGTCAAAAAGCATTTGAATTACTAAAGGAAAAACTCACATGTGCTCCTGTGATCGTAAGCCCAAATTGGAATCTTCCGTTTGAACTTATGTGTGATGCCAGTGACTTCGCAGTCGGAGTCGTCTTAGGCCAAAAAAATGTTAAAATTTTTCACCCAATCTACTTCGCAAGTAAAACTCTTAATTCAGCTCAACAAAAATACACCGTAACCGAGAAAGAGCTTATGGCTGTAGTTTTTGCATTTTACAAATTCAGATCTTATCTTATTCTCTCAAAAACTATTGTTCACACTGATCATTCAGCCCTAAGGCACTTATTCAAGAAACAAGATGCTAAACCACGCCTTATTCGATGGATTCTACTCCTACAAGAATTCGACATAGAAATCAAAGACGGAAAAGGAACAGAAAATGTTGCAGCCGACAATTTGTCCCGAATTGAAAATGATGAAACAAGCAATGACAGTGAAGTCGATGACAATTTTCCTGGAGAAACCTTAATGGAAATCAACACCAAAGATAAACCTTGGTTCACAGACTTTGCAAACTATTTAGTCGGTGATATTATACCAAAAGGGATGACATACCAACAAATGAATATTTTTTCTCCGACCTCAAACACTACTTTTAGGAAGACCCTTACCTTTTTAAAGTATGTTTTGACGGTATGATCAGACGCTGTATATTTGGACCAGAATCCCGAACCATTTTAGATCAATGTCACCACGGACCGACAGGTGGACATTATGGACCCAACATAACTGCTAAAAAAGTCCTTGACTCGGGATTTTACTGGCCGACAATAATCAAAGAAGCTCATACTCTAGTTTACCTTTGCGAAGCGTGCCAAAAGACAGGAAATATATCAAAACGTGATGAGATGCCCTTAAACAACATTCAGGTATGTGAAATTTTCGACATATGGGGTATCGACTTTATGGGACCATTCCCGAAGTCATATAAGTTTGAATACATTCTAGTCGCTGTAGATTACATATCTAAATGGGCCGAAGCTTAGGCTTTACCAACCAATGATGCCCGAGTAGTTGTCGCCTTCTTGAAAAAACTCTTTTGCCGTTTCGGAATGCCCAAAGCTCTAATCAGCGATCGTGGTACTCACTTCTGCAACAAAATAATGGAGAGAACAATGAAAAGATATGGAGTTAATCACCGTTTTCCACATCATATCATCCTAAGACTAGTGGTCAAGTTGAAAACACGAACATAGCTATTAAAAGAATTCTTGAAAAAACTGTTAAAGACAATCCTCCTATTTGGTCAAGAAAACATGATGATGCTCTGTGGGCTTTTCGTACTGCCTACAAAACACCTACCGGTACCACACCCTACAAACTAATATATGGAAAGAACTGCCACTTACTATTCGAAATTGAACACCGTGCATAGTGGTCTTTGAAAAACTGCAACCCTGATCTTATCACTACTGGTGAGAAAAGAATGTTTCAGTTGCATGAGTTAGATGAACTTAGACACCAAGCCTATGAAAACTCTCGTTTATACAAGGCAAGAACCAAAGTCTGGCACGACAGAAAGTTAATAATGAGAATAGAATTCAAACAAGGAAATAAAGTCTTACTCTTTCACTCGAAGTACAAATTTAAACAACTGAAACTTAGATCTCGATGGTTAAGACCATATATAGTGAAATATCAATATCCATCCAGATATGTTGAACTCTATGGAAAAGATGGAAAGACGTTCATAGTAAATGGCCATCGACTCAAACTATATCATGAAGAAGAAAATTATAATGACTCAAGGGAAGCAGTAACTCCCTTTTTCCCATAAGAATGACTCCTGAAGTACGAGTCCAGCTAACGACTCTCTAACAATTAAGCACTTCTCGGGAGGTAACCCGTGCTTCACTTAAGTGTGGAGGAGTCCCTCCTCCATTCTTCTACTAATTTCTTTTATTTATCCTCTAAAAAACACAAAAATATTTTCTTTTTGTATGCTTTTGTTTACTTTTATACATGTATTCTAGCTTAAGAATATGAAAAATTATTAAGTATGCTCAAGGTTAGCTCTACTGCCACCATACATTTCTCTATGCCCCGAGAAGTACCATTTTCCATAATTTTCCCTATTTTATCTCTATTATCAGTTATCACATTGAAGGTAATGTTCAACTTAAGTGTGGAGGGGAGCCAAATAGGAAAATTAATCATATCCCTCAATGTTTGCCCTGCCAAATTTTATTTTTCAACTGATATTTCAAAAAAAAAACTTAATGGATATATGCTTTCAAAAAATATAAAAAATGCTCCTAGTAAGGCGAATCCAACCAGATTGACCTTATAGCTAGCACAACCCAGTCTACTAAATTGTTAGAATTTTAAACCATTAGAATATTCGAGTATTCACCTTTGATACCCAAGATAATTGATGCCTTTAGCTTGTTCGAGTTAAGGTTTGAATGCAGTCATATGTGTCTATTCCGTCGTTATGGATGTGTACGTATGGTCTTTGTCGCCTTTTCTGGAAAATTAGTATTGGTTGATAATTATATTTGAGATAGCCGGTAATTTAGAAGCTCTAGAACTTGTGCTTAATCATCATTTACTAGACCGAAGCCTAATCTATTGCATATTATGAATTCTGCAAGTCCCTGCGAGCACTCCCTTTAGTGCTAAGTTGCTGAAATCCAAAAGTTAAATAAAGAAGTTCTGTGTCAAGCCTTAGTTATCATATTTGGTAAAAAAAAGTTATATGTGTGTTATAGTAGTTCAATGAAATAAAGGCTTATGTTTTGGCACGTGAAGTTGTATCCGCTCCAAATACCAAGTTTCACCCTTCGGTAAGGTTTATGTGTTTAGTACAAGCCTATAATAGTTGTCTAGATTATGTCTGTGCAAATTGAGTGTCTTACAAATATACAACCCTACCTGAGTGGCTGAGTGAATTAAAAAAACCAAACACTATTCCTATGTGAGGTGTTATGTTTTATGTCTATGCTTGAAAAGTTACCTAATGTGCAATCTCTTATAAAATCTAATTTTCTCCAAGTCACGATAAATGATTTTATTTTCTCGCTTCGATTGCTTGAAGGCAAGCAATAAGCTAAGTGTGGATGGATTTGATAACGTCCAAATTATACATGTTTTCTATGGCGTTATTTGTATATATTTTATCATTTCTCGTGAACTTTCGATACTTAATAGTCTAAATTGCTTGTAGGTTCACTTGAAGACACTACTAACTAAAACTCAAGAAATTACGCACTTTGAAAGACAAATACAAAGAGAAGAAAAGATTTCAAGCTAAAAGTACAAGATGTGCGCCGCACTCCACTATTGTACGCCGTACTTCCCTATATCGTCGAAAACCGCCGCACTTATACCTAAGTGCGCCGCACTTTCCATCTGATGAGAAGAAATAAATGAACACTTTAATGCAAATTCATTAACACACTAAGTACGCCACACATATTACCTAGTACGCCGCACTTCTTCAATCAGCATTTAATACTATCGCATTTAATCACCAAGTGAGCCGCACAATTTCTTGTGTGCGCCGTACTTTTAACCCAAATTCAGCCTATAAATAGAGAACGAAATTTCACTTTCAAATCATTCCTCCCCACTCCTCTCTCATTCTGCAAATCTTCTTCTTCACACACACACCAATCTTTTTGTCCCTCATCCATAAAAACACCACTACCTTTGAAGAATAAAGATCTAACGATCGATAACGAAGACGGTTGTCAACTTAGTTATTGAAATAATGGAAGTTTATGTTAAGTCTACTTTTGTTATGAACTCCTTAGCCATGAGAGGCTAAATCTCTCATGACTACTCGATGATGTTATGATAATGAATAAGTGTTTGGTATGATCTTGATCTCTTTAATCCCAAGATTATGTTGCGATCCTATTATATCTTTTCTTGTTAGTTTTGCTTATCAAATTGAATTATATAATCATATTGGTATAGGTCGAAAGACCTGTTGTGATCTATGTGGTTTTAAAGATTTGTCCATGGTCTTTATCGTTTGTGCCGAGAAATCCACTTTCGTAAATTGATAAACAAATAAGCTTTGATATACTAGTAACTAAATTATTTGAGTGACACATTTTGTCTGGTTAACTAAATATAAGTCTTGGGTTAAACAAGTTAGTTTGTGAAAATGTTTTCTAACGAGAAGTCCTTTTTATAAATTAATGCCCCATCTTTGAGGTCAAATCATTTCCAACCTTTATAAGTTATTTTGAACTATTCGAGTAGTCATCCTTATTATCACTGGTAAAAATTAAAGTTACTTTTAAAATTGTTAAAGTCTATTTTCTTTCTGATTATTTGAACACTACTCAAATCCATGTGGAACGACCTGGTCTTACCTAAAAAGATTATACTACATACGTGGGTTATACTTTTACCCGTGTGTTTCCATATAATTATCCGGTATTTTCAGTCTTATAAATTTAAAGCTTTTGAAACACATCACGTAGGTACCCTTTATTTGATTTACCAACAACTAAGAGTCTACGAAAATCGCCAATCTTACTTTTTCCATATCTTGTGCTATTCGCAACCCGACCAATAATGCTTCGTACTCTGCTTCGTTGTTTGTTGCTTTAAATCTAAAGCTTAAAGCATAAGTATACTCTTTTCCCTCGGGATCTATCAACATCAGTCATGCGCCTGAGCCGTCAGAGCTTGGGCTCCATCAGTATAGAGTTTCCATTCGCAGCTTAACTTAGTGTTCTTGGACTTCGTATCCGTCCTTCCTTCTGCTTCTTTTCTGCTGTCTTCAAGGGGTACTTTGATCAAAAAATATTTAGACATTTCTTTTTTGTCATCACCCCTCTTTTGGAACACGATGTCATGCTCTCCTAACTTAATTTCCCATTTAGCCACTCGTCCTGATTTCTCGGGTTTCGTTAGTGCCTGCTTGATAGGCGAATTGGTTAGGACTGTTACTGTATGTGCCTGAAAATATCTTCGCAGCCTTCTCGCTGCGTGTAGCAATGCTAGTATGAGCTTTTCTAGTGCTGGATAGTTAAGCTCAGCCCCCTGTAGGACTCTACTTACAAAATAAATGGGAACTTGTTCTTCTTTCCTTTTTGCAAATAAAGTTGCGCTTATGCTCTCTGTCAAAGTTGAGAGGTACATTATCAGAACCTCTCCATGTATCGGTGTTGTGAGCGTTGGTAATTCCTCCAAAAATTTCTTCATTTCTTGAAGTGCTGCTTCTGCTTCTTGCGTCCACCGTATGTTCTTCTTATTTGTGCAGCTTTTGAGTATTTTGAAGAAGGGGAGGGACCTTTTGGCGCCTTTTGATATGAAACGGTTGAGGGCTGCTAATTTTCCATTGAGGCTTTGTATGTCTTTGAGTGTCTTTGGTTGTTCGACATCAGTGATAGCTTTTACCTTCGAATGGCTAGCTCGTATGCCTTGCTTGGTAATGAGATGTCCTAAAAACGGGCCCTTTTCAATGCCGAAAGAGCACTTTTTTGGGTTGAGCTTCATGTTGATTGAACGAAACCTTTCAAGAATTTTCTTAATATCTGCCAACATATCTTCTTTGGAGGTGATTTTGATAACCATGTCATCTACATAGGCCTCTAGGTTCCTCCCGATTTGATTGTGGAAAACCTTGCCTACTAGTCTTTGGTATGTTGCTTTAGCGTTCTTTAAACCAAAAGGCATCTTTTGGTAACAAAAAAACCCTTCTCATGCGAAGAAATTTGTCTTATCTTCGTCTCCTTTGCCATTTGTATCTGGTGATAACCATTGTAGGCATTTAAGAAACATTTCAGTCGAAACCCTGAGAGAGATTCTACCTTCCAATCAATTTCAAGTAGAGGGTAGCAGTCTTTCGGGTAGGCTTTGTTTATATCTGCGAAATCAACACATATCCTCCACCCTTAGTCACTTTTCTTTACCATGATGGGGTTGGCTACCCATGCCTGATGCTTGACCTTCTGTAGTATTCCTGCCTTCGTTAGTTTCTCCACTTCTTTACAAGTTGTTGTGTTGCGATCGGGACCTAGACCTTGTCTTTTTTGCTTGATTGGCTTGATGTGGCTGTACTCATTCAACTTGTGTTCTGTTTTGAAAGGTTTTCCTTTGATCATAATGGTTTTAGGAATCCCTGTCATATCAGCATGGGTCCATGCAAAGACATCTGCATTGGACCTCAAAAGGTCTCGTAGCCTTTCTTTGAAGTGTTTCGGTAACTACTTTCCGATAGTGACTGTTTGCTCTGGGTATTTGTCATTAATGACTACCTTTTCTTATGCCTTAGTGCAGCTGAAAACCCCTTTTTTGCTTGTTGGGGGCGTTTCTCTGACCTTCTTCATTCCTTCTTTTATCTTTTTGGAATTGTATCTTAAGAACACAGTTCCGATTCCTTTTACAGTGTGGAATTTGATGGCTCTATGAATGGTGGAAACTACAATTCCTATTTTTTGCATTGATGTCCTTCCTAGAAACATATTGTACGATGAATTAGACCTTACGATGACAAATTTGAGGGTTTCCTTCCTTGCCAGAAGGGGGTCACCTATCATGATTTCCAGAGGAATCTCTCCACTAGACCAAGATTTTTCTCCTAAAAACCCGATTAAAGGGACCTTCGAGTCTATCTTGGATGCTCTAATGGAGGGTTTTAACTTCATGAAGTAATGTTTATAGTTGACCTCGCATGAGCTTCCACTATCCATGTGCACCCGACCTACCTCTCTTCCAAAGATCTTAGCTTTTATTATGACCGGTGCCGAGGAATTACTGCCTCTTGTTACTAAAGGAAATATGATTTTCCTGCCTTCGAAGATAAAGTCTTCGGATGTGTTGTCCCTTGTGTAGGACTCCCCTTGCCTTATCATGAGTATAGGTGCTTCAGTTGGCGTAGTGCCTTTGTCTTTTTTCCCTTCTACTCGTTGATTTTTGGAGGCCTTTGCTCACTCTTTCTTGATTCCTTTCACAAGGTAGGAAAGATGCCCTGATTTTACAGCTTCTTCAATCTAGCTTCTTAATTGGCAGCAATTGTTGGTGTCATGCCCATGATCTTCGTGGAAGTGGAAGTATTTGGACATGTCCCGTGATCGTCTACTTCCAAACATACGAGAAGGATGTTGAAACTTCTAGCTACCTTTTCTGTGGCAAAGATCTCTTTTGGGCTTTTTGACAGGCTGGAAAGCAGTCCATGATTTGGTCCTCAATAGGGGGAGAACCTATCCCTGCCTTTTTGTCCTCTGTTATTATCCCAGGAGGACTTCTTTGATCTTTTGAAGTTTTCCCTTCGATCACTTGGAGCTCCATTAGTTGCTACCTCTCTTGCATCGATCCATGTGTAGGTTTTTTCCATCAAACCCTTATAAGTGAATGGAAGGTCTGTAGAGAGGTGTTCAACCAAGCTTCTTGTCCTTAAACCGTGAATAAAACCAGAGATACGCTGATCGTCATGTAGACCCAAAATCTGTAGAGTATCATCGGTATATCTAGTAGTGAGGCCCCTGGTACTTTTGCCTTCTCTTTGTTTGATGTTGTGGACTGCTAAATGCATCTTTATGAACTTATTTTGCTGATTGAAGTGGGATTGGAACTTAGCCTTTAGATCTTCGTAGTTGAGAATGCTACCTGCTTTCTGGCTATTGCACCATATTTAGGCAGAATCTTTGAGGGTGTACGTGAACATGTGACAAGTTACGGGCATTAACCATTTTTGCATGCGAAAGGCCCCTTCGAAAAGGTGCAAGAAATTATCAGGGTCCCCTTTTCCATCATAAGAACCAATGTGGGAAGGCATTTTTAGTCCATCCGGGAGAGGATATTCCTCGATCCATCAGAAAAAAGGGGTTACAGAACCTATTGAATATGTGAAAGAGCCTGTAGGGTTCGAGTTTGGATACATAGGCATATTTGGCGGTGTATACATGGTGTGGAAACTAGTAGGGGGGTTGAATAGTTTACAGGTTCGTTTTCATTTTAAAACTTTTCTTTCAAAATACTTAGATTCCAGTAGTATGTTTAACCAACCAACAATATAAATCAACCAAGTGAATATCTAAACTAATAATAAATAACAATCATAACAATATAAAGAGATGAGAGAAGGAACAATCAAACCAAGACACCAAGATTTATAGTGGTTTGGCTACGAAGCTCTTCTTCGCCCTACTCCACTCCCCGAGTATCCTCTCGAGATTTCACTATGTCAACAAGCTCTCTTCAGGCGGAGAAAACCGTTTACATGTCGCTTACGTTATTTTCCGACACTAAGCTAAATGTCAAGTCCTAATCTTAGCTAGAACCAATCTACCACTTCACAATCATTACACGATCACTAGATCTACACTATCGGCTTTACACAATATCCAAATCACACAAATACACAAGATAATTACAATAGAGATTTGGTACTTAGAAGAAAAAAGGAGAGGTCACTAATCAACACTTCATTTCTTAGCGAATACGAGTGTTCTTCTCTTGCACTTGATTGAGGGAAGAGATGAGAAAAAGGGATTAGATCACTTGAAACAAGATCAAGAGATGTTAGTGATCAAGATATTTAGTGAGATAAAGAAGGTTTTTAGAGAGAGAAAGAAGTGTGAGAAAATTCGTGCAAAGAGGTCTGATTTTCTGCAAGGAATGAAGCATTATTTATAGGCAGGAAAATCCAACGGTCACTGGCGGCTGTCCCGGCGGTCCTAGATATATCTGGGGGCCGCCAGGCCTATAAGGGGGCCGCCTAGTAGACTACGCTCCCTTTTTTGTCTTTTTGTGGGGAAGGTTGTATCTGGTATAGAAGCTTCCGCTTTGGGGAGAAAATTTGAATTTCAAATTTTAAGTTTTTAATAAAACTTTTCTTTTCATTAGAAAATATTTTTGATAATTAATTTTGTGAAATTCTTTTGTAAAAATGTAATGGATAAGAGAAAAATATTTTCTTGATCACTAATCATGCTTAATGATTTGTTTGTTCATACCTTAAGTGATTACTAATCTTAGAAATGGATTATGATTAATAATTTTTAAACGTTTAATTTTATCGTAAACGTTTTTACATTTTGTTATTATCAAAACGTTGAGAGGTCAAAAAATATAAATAACGTTTTAGACATTATTTGTATTAACAATCTCCCCCTTTTTGATGATGACAAAATATAAACTCATTTTGTATAAAATTAATAGTTACACATTATTAATGAGTTTTGTTCTATTTCTTTCCCTTTTTGTCGAACTAAAAAAGGATGACCGTCGAGTAGTTGTAGGAAGAAAGAAATTGACGATATCAATACTCCCCTTGATGTATGCTCCCCCTCATTCGGGGCACCAAGGGATCGATCTTATGAATTTTTTTTGCTACAAAACAATGTTAGAGATACAAGTGCAAGACAAATCTCTTTTAAGCAACACATTAGATTTAAGTCATCAAAAGAGAGTTTCATTCAACTATCAAGAAACTCATACAATAGCAAATGCAAGCAATACATTAATACAACATAGAATAAAACTAGAGCTAATACAAGGTAAGACAAATTCATACAATATTTATATGAATCATTACAATAGAAAGTAGATAGTCATAAAATAAAGACATAATAGGGCATAGATCTACACTAGTGGATTCTTGAAGAGTAGAAAATGCCATAATCAAAAGATGGGTTGTTTATTATTAGGTAAACTTGAGTTTTCAAGAGTGCTCAATTACGGTGAGGAGGTTGTTATTGAGGATGGAAATTGAGTGAAAGGACCAATGATGAGAGATTTGATGTGATTAAGGTCATCTTTTAATGTATCAAATAGATTTTGGGTATCCAAGCGACAATGACAAAATTCCGAATGAAAGTTTACTTGATCTAAAGAAGGTGGAGGGATATATGATGAGGTACGAGGTGAAGGATTTGTGGCTTCAATTGCTTGTTGGAGATTTATGTCAAGCAGATTTGATAAGTGATGAATTTCATTTAGGTTTTGAGTTGAGTTTTGTAGAGGTGAAGAGTATGAGAGAGAGAGTTATTTGAGATAGGAGAGGTATGAGTAGTCCTATTTGGTGGAGGAGAAGGTGGTGAAAGAGGAAGACCATGACTTTGTCTCCAAGGTTCGAGAATGGCCCTTTGGTATTTCGTGAGTAGTCACGAGGGGATTTGCTAGAGGATGACATTGAGAACTTGAAGAGAAGTGAAAGATTTAGAAGTGAAGATGTGATTGAGATGAAGAATGATGATGTTCATATATAGAGGAATTTTGGGAAAGGCATGGTATTGGAGAATGAAGATTCTAAGAAGTATTTTGTTTAGAAAGGAAATAATGGCTTGACCTAAGGAGAATAGGGTCAAAGTTGCAGAAAAAGGAGAGACAGGAAAATTTCATGCTTCTCCTGATGGCGGTCCCGTAAGCCTCAGGCGGTCCCATATATATTAGGGAGTCGCCCTTGATTTTGGGGGCCATTCTCTGGAGGCTTATGAAATTATCCAAAAGTTAATTATTTTTAGAATAACTTAAGTGGGATGGAAGGATGATTATGGCATTTCCATCTCTTCAAGAATTACATAATCTAGCTAAAAAAGAAGGGAAACTCATGCAATGAGGCCAAGTAGAAACATAGAAATGACATAAATATCCATAAAGTATCATATAGCAAGCATGAAATAATATTGACAAAGACAAGTTATACACATACTAGAATAACTAAGATCTAGGTTATTACATAGCACTAATAATAGTACGTATGTCTAGCAATAATACTTAATAGAAATATCTAAAATGGAATTTGAGTCATTGCTTGAAACTTCTTCAGAGGATATGGAGATAATTGCTTGAAGATGAGTGGGATGAATTCAAGGTTTCATAGATGGCCAATATGATATATATTTTGATTTTTGTAGATGAGGATTAATTTTAATGAGGTGATCATATAGACGATTTAGAATCATTCCATATGGCATTGGAGAGTTTGGTTGATTTTTAATCCTTTCAACTTGTTTGTTTAAGAAATAAGCAAAGTTAAAGGGATTACGTGTTTGAATGCAATACATCATGTGACATGATGATGCGGGAAGAAAGTTTGAGTTATTGATAAAGCCTAATTGTAGGCTTCATAGATCGTTTTGCCCATCTAGGATATCATAACATTGATCATGCAGTAGAATAACAAATGAGAACAACAATGTTATGAACAAGGTTTTTATTCATAAACTATATACTATTCGACTTTAATCAGTCGACTATGAACTATTCGACTTTAATCAGTCGACTATGAACTATTACATAAACTAATAAGCTAACTATTAGACTCTTATTGGAGAGATCTAACTATGATGGATATTAAAACTATTCACCCTGCCTCTCTTTATATACTAGAGAGGCTAGGGTTTACAAGAAAACCTAGCTTTGATAAGAAGCTAACTTAATATTGCACATAAAGTCCTTGTTGTATCAGACTTAATAGTATTAAAAAAACAGGAAGGAGAGTTTGTGTTGATGGAAAAGCACCTGTTGGTTTTGACAAAAAGAAGCTAGAATGCTTCAATTGTCCCAACACTAGTCACTTTGCTAGGGAATGTACATCAAAGAGGACACATGATGAAAAGAAGAAGAGAGACTCTTTTTATCAACACTAAGAAGCTGGAAAGTAAGAGAAGAATCAGATGGGCTTGCTGATAATGGATGATGGTATTGTCAATTGGGGAGAACATACTGAAGATGAAGAGATAAATCATGCACTCATGGCTATTAACTCTAGTAGTGAGGTATCTTTGTATTCTAAAACTTGCATTGATTTATACAATACCCTTAAAACACTGTGTGATGAACAAATGAATCAGTTAGGTGATCAAGAAGCACAAATACTGGCCTATAGTCAAGCTGTTAAGAAACTAGAAGCTCAACTTCTTACTTTTCAAAAACAGCAACTTTCTCTAAATGAAAAGCATACATTTCAGGCAAATGAAATATATGAAAAAAGATGAAAAGCTTAAAAAATATAGGAGAATTAGAATGAAAGCTGTAAAAGAAAAGGAACAATTACAGAAAACATTAGATTCATGGAAAGATTCTTCCAAGAATCTTTGGAGATTAATTAATTCTGGCATGAGTTCAAGTAGTAAAATTGGCTTAGGGTATGAAATAAAATCAAATAATGAGGTTCTAAGGTATGAGGAAGAAATGAATTTTTTTGTTTTTAATTGTATAGAAGAGGACTCAGTTGGGAAACCTTTGTACAGTAGATTTATAAAATCTAATGATTTTAAAGAAGTTCCACATCCCTTAAGTGGAGATTATACTCCTCAACCACAAGAAGAAATTGATGAGTCTTTATATGTTTATGGTAGTCTAAGTCATTTGATCAAAGATTGTGACTATTATGAAAAGAAAATGGCAAGAGAGGCTGAGTTTAAGAAACAAAGGGTTTTTAATACTGGTAACAGGGTGGCAAAACCAGTATGGACTAATGCTGACAGGATTAATCGTGCTAATCAATTTGTTCCTAGACCAGTACAAGTTAATGCTGGTAGGCCAAACATTAATTCTGTTAGGCCTAATATTAATACTGGTAGGACAAATATTAATTCTGTTAGGCCTAGAGTTAATACTGTTAGTTCTAATTTTAATATTGTTAGATCTAGACAGCCAGTACCTACCAGGACCTCAAACAACTTTAGTCCTAAAAGACCACAGGTGAATCATTTTAATCAAAGAATGCATTTTTAAATCACATTCATCTGTAAGAAGACCCTTTGCAAAAAATACAGCACAAATGTCTTATTCTTATGTTGTAAAGGGAATTTGGTGGACCAACTTTTATTAGAACTGTGATTACAAAAGGTCCACAAGGCAGACCCAAGCCTGTACAGGCCTGGGTCACTAAGAGAAACTAATTTCTCTTTTTCATGTGTAGGATCATCCACTCAAGAACATGGTAGATAGAGGTATTATTTGATAGTGGATGCTTAGGGCACATGACAGGTAACAAGGATCAATTGGAGGATTTTGAATAATTCAATGGGGGATCTGTTACCTTTGGAGGTAGCAAAGGCTACATAACTGGTAAAGGTAGAATAAGAGTTGGTAATTTAGATTTTGATAGTGTGTCTTTTGTAAAAGAACTAGGGTATTTTAACCTTTTATCAATATCACAAATATGTGATAAGCAGCACAAGGTTCTTTTTACTGAAACTGAATGTCTTGTTGTGTCTTCTAACTTTAAGATGCCTGATGAAAATCAAATACTTCTAAAGGTCCCTAGACATCACAATATGTACAGTTTTGATATGAAGACACCTACACCTTTAAAAGGTTTTGCCTGTTTAATTGCTAAAGCCACATCTGATGAATCTAAAATGTGGCACAGGAGGTTAGGTCATATCAATTTAAAATGCCTAAACAAACTTGTGAAGGGAAACCTTGTAAGAGGTCTACCTTCCAAGGTTCTCAGAAATGACCATACATGTGTTGCTTGCCATAAAGGAAAGCAACACAGGGCCTCCTGCAAGGCTAAATTAGAAAGATTAATCAATGTGCCATTACACACCTTGCATATGGATCATTAATCATGTTCCTGTAGCTACAAAATCACCTAGTATAGCCAATTACAAGATCATTAAGCAAGGAAGGAAAGGTGTATACCATATTGTAAGGGAGAATGGAACTGATAGGGTATACATAAGCTTTGGAGCGATGCTGACTGACATATCAAGATATGATCTTACAAAGCTATACAGGATTGTCATGAAGAAACATGGTATGAATGAGCCAGAGGATGAATTTGAAAAAGTACTTTGGGAATACTTGAAGAACATGTTTGAAGAACCCCTTAGTACAGATTCAATTTGGAGTTTGCTAGGTCAACAAAGGATAATTTGTTGGAGATACTATGATGCTTGCAAAGTACATTGTTTGAACTTGGAGTCTGCAGATGTTTATATGCTAATAGAGAGAAAGTATCCTTTGTCTGCTGAAGTATGCAAAGCCATGTTGGACAAGAAACTTCAAGGAGGAAAACCAGATGAGGATTGTTATAAACTGTTGAAAATGATGGAGAAGCAAGCTGGTATTAGAAAATAATGGAGATTAATGAGTTAGAAATCTAGAATGGAGATGAGGAGAACAACACTTGGTGGAGGTGCTATGCACTAACACAACAAATGGTTATCAGTCCACCATGTCTAACAGACATAAGGACTGGCTAGTCTAAAGCAAACGGCTCTTGGTAAAGACTCCTCAAATCCGTTTATGGCTGACAATTTGCCAAAAATTATATGGTTATCAACTCACCATATCTATGTTTGTAAAGAGTTGGCTAGCCCACAAGTTTATGGATTATGGTAAAGGCTGTGGAAAAACCATAACTAGTCCATAAGATTATGGCTTATAGTAAAGATAAAGTGCAAATCCATATTAGATGGTTGACACTTTACCAAAAAGTGGATGGTACATAAACTCACCAAGTTTCATGTACAAAGAGTTGATATGGTAATCAATCTACCATGGAATTTACCTTTTCTACGTGCCAAAGGATTGACTAGCCCTGAACAAACGGCTACAAGTAAAGGCATGTCAAATCCGTTCATGGCTATAATGGTTTGCCAAAAACCATATGGTATTCAAATCACCAATGTTTCACGTACTGAATGGGTCAGATTCCAAGAACTTATGATGAACACCCCACTCGGTGAATGAAGGTTAAAATAAAAATAAACATCTTTGTCCTATCGCAAATCATGTGGACAGAATAATAAGAGATGGAATCTAAAGATATCATGAGCCACTCCCACCAATCCGCTGTTACCCCTATCCCACGCCAGACCCCCAATCCCCCCCCCTTCCTCCTCCCCCTACCATCACCACTAACTCCCCTCCTCCCCCTCTCAACTCCCCAGCCCCCGCCCTCACTCCCCCATCCCTTCCCACCCTTCCTTCCCCCCCCTTCTGCGCCCCTCCTATCTCCTCCTTCCCCCACCCCCCCCCTCCCCAGCACCCCTCCACTCCCCCTCCCCCCCTCTTTCTCCCCCCTTCCGTTCTTCAACACCTTACCACTCCACCCTCCCCCCCCACCCATTCTCCCCTTTCCACTCTCGCATCTCACCCGCACCCCTCCGCGACTCCCCATCTCATTCCGTTACGCTCCCTGCCACCCCACCCACCTGCCCACTTACCCCTCCCCCGAAACCTAGCCAGCATCCATCCTCTCCCCATTCCCCTCCTCACCTAACCCCCCACCTACCCACTACCCTCCAACTCTCACCCCCCATCATCGCCTACACCCTCACCTCCCCACCTCACCACCCCCTCCCTGCCCCACCTCCCCCACTTTTATCTCTCCTTCCTCGTCTCCAAAATCCCTCGCCATACCCCCCACCTCCCCCCCTCTTACCAACTGCACACACACTCAACTTCCCCCCCTCCCCCTAACACCCTATTCCCCTCTAGTATCCCCCCCCCTATCCTCCTGGCTGACCTCCCTTCGCTCTCTCTCCCCCCTCCCTCACAAACGCCCCCCACCCGACTCTGCCCACAACCTCACACCAACCCCCTACCCCTCGCTTTGACCACCCGATCCCACCCCCCCCACTTTCCTACGTCCCACCGCCCCATCTTCTCCCCCCCTCCCCTGTTTACCGCCCCCATTCCCCCCAACCACCAGCACCCGCTCTACCTCACCACCCCTCCCTTCCCCTCCTGCTCAAACTACTCCACACCCCCCCTTTTTATACGTGAAAAAATCCCCCAACCAATACGGCTAAAACAACCACCCTGCCACCCCATCCCCCCCCCTAACGCCTTAAACAAATTGAAAAAATAAACCCCGGTAATAAAATCCGTTCACCCAAATGGCGTACCGCACCAACAAACTTCCCCTCACCAGTACGAAATCGTCCCATCATACATAACGGAATAAACCATCCAATAAGGTCAATACAGAGAAAAGCAAACCCAATTAAGCGCTCCATACAACATATCGTTTACATGAAGGTGAGCATGATTATGCTGTGGCATTATTATATAGGGTGGTAATAATTATGAAAGAAAGGGGTCCCGCCCCTTGTACCTTGGGGCCAAGTAAAAAACATAAGCCACACCGAAATTTTGGTCCACCTAATATAAACCCCAAGCAACCAAAAAACGTACCTAGAGTGTTAAAAGGGTGGTGTCATACATTGTCAAATCTAAGGGAGAAATTTATTAATTCATCGGGTTAAACAAGGATACAGTGGTAATTATGTGTAATCAATTTTTTTACTTCATGGGTCGATAAAACGAGCAAAGGAAAAAAAAAAACACTCATGAAATTCCAAAGGCATGTTCCTCTCTTTTAGCTTTATTTGCAAGTGTGTATGTATGATATAAGTGATATGGCTTACTACTTGATTAATATGAACGATTTTTAAGTAGATAAACCCACTTAAGGAAAATATTTTTTTCCCGACAAAGACTGTTTAGAGTAAACCAGAAAAGATCCCCCCCCACACAAAAAGTTACCTACTCGCTAGACTTAAAGAAATATGTATGTATTCCCATTTTTTATATTTTTTCAATTCCACTAAAGATTTATCACCGACATTTTAACGTTACAGCTTAATTTTGTTTTCCCCACTGGATATAATATAAATAAATACCAGACGTTGGCAAACATGTTGTGGCACAAAAGTTTCGTAATGCAATTAAATGTAAATAGTAGTCCATGTGAGAATTATTTTTAAGGACTGCCCTTACACGTACCAATATTAATATAGACACTTCATAAATAAAAAGACTTTCAAGATAGGGGTTCTGTTCTTCTAAAAAGATTTTCTCCATCCGCAACTAAAATTCTCGATTATTTCTTTGGTTTCAAACTCTAAAAAACATAATTTCTTTATACAAAAAAGGAGAGTTTTGTGAAACGTATAATAAAGAACGAATAACCTTTACTTCAAAAATATTGATAATCTTAATTATTCAAGATCTCGCACACTACAGTACCAACGTAACAGACCTCCACTAATTCCTTCAACCCATGAACCCTCATACAAGACTAAACATTGCTTTTTTTGTGATTACCATATAAAGACAAAACAAGGGTGACAATTTTTTTTGATTTGGAGAAAAAATAGAGCATTAACAAGAGTGCTAACACACTGGTGTGGATTTATCCCATCAGTATAGTGGACGCATTTACCTTCAAGCCTCTCACAATCAAAAAGCACAAGGTATGTTTTTTGAATACAGTGTTAGTCCCCCCAACTTGATTATATGGTTTTGTCCAACCACTACGATCACGACGTAGTTCTAGTTTTTTGGTTCACTGCTAGATCCTAAGAACAACAGTGGATGGAACACAACCAAAAAATATTCTTGCGTCAAAAAATCAATGGCAATAGCCAAATAGGAGATGGACGTATGTGAAGACAGTATTCTTCATCAAGAATTCATCAAATATTAGGGTAGTGCACTCAAACTGAATGATTTAGAGGAAAGGTATTAAGGGTACATTTTCTCCTGACAATGAACGTTTTTGAAAAACACTTTATACCCCCAAAGGACGTGATGGGCTTACAATATTTTTGCCAAATCAAAGATTTTCTTTTTCAAAAAGGTCAATTTTTCATGTCAGAGTGGAAGTTCTCGGATTCATACCATTATGCAGCTGGTTTGAGTTCCCCAAAAGAAGAAACAGTAGTTTATTATAAAAAAAGAAATAAAAAAATGAAAAGTTTTAGATGTAGTAATAAATTGCTACATAGGCTCTGTATGTTAGTGGAATTATTAAGCATTGAAGTTGATTATGACAAATACAATATTAAAGATGGAGGAAACTACAGGAGACAAAGCTAGGAATAAACAACATTAATGCTGAATCTTGAAAGATTTAGTCAATAAACAGTATTTAAAAATGGAAATGAAGCTCAGGAACTGTCTAAAACGATAAATGTACACATTAAAATGCTGATTGAAGAGACGTATTATTCAAAAAAGTATAGTATTTAATGCTGATAATTATATAGTTTTTCCTAATTTTATTTTGAATCTTAATCTTTGGTCTTAGTACGAAAACCAAACCTAGACACCCCTCTAAAGTGATAGTAAAGAGGGGGTAAGAAAGTCGGCGTCCTAGTAATCGAATTAATCCCAATCCATAAACAGTTAGAATCTCTCCAATAAGAGAACATAATAGTTCTTTTAGCCAGATGTTATTAGTTTTTTAAATGTAATAGTTCCATAGGCAGTCACTGGATTAAAGTCGAAGTAGTTTATAGTAAAATAGTTTATGAATAAAAAAAAACACTCGATGGGTGAAGTGTGCGAAATACAATAAACAGGAAGTGGTTTATATTAGTACTTTGGTTAAATTAAATCATAGTGAGAGTTTTACGTTTATCAATAAGATCATTGACGATAGTTTGGATATTTATCTAAAGATTTTTGAGAACCACCTTCGACAACCCCCCAAAAAAAAACTCCCAAAAATAAGCACACCATCCGACACTACTACAAAAACCCCCACCCCTAAAAGAAAACGAACATCCAACCCAACCCCGTCTACAAAAAGTAACAACCTCATGACCGATGCAGACGGCAATTGATAATATAAAACCAATAAGTGGACAAAACGAATCAAATAAGTCCATAACAATTAACTAAAACGCGGGGATGTTTCACACAAACTGTAAAACAAAACAAGACAAAATACTAAAGATACAATATCAAACAGAAAAAAATTGTTTATCGACGGATAAGCCGGGTTGCTCTGTGATATAAAAAGAAATTTTCAAGTTTTAAAGGTTAGAACACTAAGAGAAAATGAAGAAAGAACCCGCTGAAAACAACGTACTCGGGACCGAAAAATGATGTTTTTAGATATTACATAAACCGCATAGTTGTTGGATCTATGTAAAAACGATGATGATGATTTATGTCTCAGTATTTGAAGATTATTTGAAGAAGACGATATTGATTAATTAACTAATTAGATGTTGTAATTAGATTTTTTACAGGTTTTTTTATTTAGTGTTCTTACCGCAATAGAAAATATCTTAAAGGGAGTGGATCACAGTTAGTCCCCTTTAAGCATAACTTTTTGGTGATTTATAAGGCGTTTGAGCTGAGGGACGAAGACTATTGATGAATCTAGCAAAGGACTTGTACGGATCAACCGATTATTGGAAATGCTTACTACGTACCTGAAAGATTTTGCTATCACATTAAGGAGTTACGTATCCTTGTGCTCTGTGTCTTCATTTTTAATAGAGGAATGGAGAGGCAGTATTATGATAGGGGGAAAAAATAGCACATAGGTTTCTACATTTTTTATACAGTAGCAGGTATGAGAGAAATACCCGACGACAATGATGGATAAAAACAGTGATATAAGACACAATTTTAGGAGAAATTTCCCAACATTTCTTTCAAGACAAATTTACGTAATATTCCGTATTTTTTTTTCCTTCAGCATAGGATAATTTTGTTCGTAGCATTATGGGGGGGAAAGCCTACTAAGTCCCATGATTTTCAAAAGAGATGGTAAACCATGTTAAGTTGGAAAGCTTATTTGTTATATTACCACCTACAATTCAAACGGGTCCTATTTTGAAATTGATGACAAAAAGGTGGGAAGAGTGCAATATGGATTCAGGGCGAAGTTTTTTCCTTCATACTATATTAGCTTCAAGGGGGGAAAGCTTGTGCCCTTAATTGGTTTTTTTTGTCATTATCAACTAGGGGAAGATTAAGATAGGAAAAATTATAGACTTTGAGTTTTGATTTTAGTTGAAACAAAAACATATTAAAGATGGAGGACTCCTTACAAGACAAAGCTTGGAATAAACATTAATGTTGAATTTGAAGATAGTTCAATAACAGTATTTAATGCTACAGCTAAAAAGATAAAGATCAACGAATTAATGCTGTGGATTGAGAGATTTATTCAAATATAAGTAATTAAGGTTGATTTATAGTTTAAGCCTAATTTTAATTTGATCCCTTATCGCTGTTGGTGTCATTAGGTAGAACCCTAAAACCGAACCCTAGCTAGGTATAATAAAGATGGGGTTAGGTGCTTCTAGTATTTCGATATATCCATACATAAGGTAATAATCTCAAGTGAGTGAAGGCCACAAACATGCACACACTACGCTGTAACTCCAACTGAGAGTCGTAAATATAGTTTTAGTCCTTATTTTATTTATGTAATAGTTCATAGTCGACTGATTAAAAAAAGTTCGAAATAGTTTTATACGTTTATTAGTTTATGAATAAAAAACCTTGTTTCCATAACGCAAAGATCAGATTCAATTAACACGACGAAATGCCTACAATTATGGGTTTTAAGAATAGAGAAGTATAAAACAGTTGGGTAGGGTTTTTCTTTATTTGTTATATTCTCGCTGCGTGATCACCAATCAATGTTATGATGATTCCTAAAAACAAAAGATGGGCCAAAAACGATCTAAATGAAGCACACAATTGTAAGGTTTTCAACGATATGTCTTCATATAATGACTCATGAAAAATAAATAGAACCTACACAGAAAAACTTTTTCTAAGATGAGTTTTTGATTGGTAAAAAGTTATAATGAGGAATCAGGTCAACGAGTAGAAGGGGTAAATTTCTAATGTACCCTAGGTTTTTATTTGAAAAACAATTGAAAATGAAATCAATTAATTTGGTATTGAGGTCCAACAAATAGCAAAATTCTAAAGCCATGAGGTAAGAATTTATCCCCATGTTCCCTTTTAAATATCGAAACTCAAAAAGGTTTTTTTTAATACAACTTTTAAAAGTAGTCAACCAAGAGTATCCCTAGTTGTTTAATATTATTTTAATTATTTTTTTTTTTCTGGGAGGGACATGTTCCAAAAATTGTTTTGAAATACCTCCCGATGATTGTTATGAAGTCCAAAACAGCCAGGGTGAAGGCCCCCGCCCCCCCCCCCCACCCCCCCCCCCAACCTACTTCAGAATGAAACACAATCCATACAATTAGAGGGAATGAAGGGAGGATCCCCATCACACACCCTCAAAATCTTTGTGTCTCAGCAATGATTTTTTCTGCCACCTATACCAACCCTCCAAACTAAACATCCTCAGACATTAAACCCGCGTACCCATGGAAAAATATACCAAGAGTCCACTTCCTCCAAGAATAAGGCGATCGAAACTAACTCCACAAATCCCTTTTACACAACCAATCAAGACAACTAGTAACATAAATATTCTAAACCGTCATAACTATATAGCCAAAGACCATCACGTAAAGGTGGAGAATGAACCCAAAATGGCTAATAAAACCCGTGAATTTATATTTTCCTTCAGTAAATCTAGAAAGCCACTTATCACTCTGTTGTCAGGATAGAGAACAAACACCCTACTCCAACGCAAAAGAAAGGTTGACAGATTAAGGAGAAGGCTTTTCTCCCCAGACCTAATAATGCCACTAAGCTTAAATGCAGGTAGGTCATATCATTTAGGGGGGAAAACATAACTAATAAAGAAAAGCGACCCTCTGCCAATCCCCATTGAAAAATCATTTATTTTTTTTTCCGAAAGGGTATACTTTCTCTTGGTGGTGATGGGAGGGTAAGGTACTGTAACAAAAGCTTAATAAAGGAATTGAAAGTGAGAATTTTTTTTGTACTGAAAAACGTGGACTCAACTCTGCAAAAAGCCAACAAAACGTGCAAATCACAATAAAAATGGCTAAAAAAATCCAGAAGTCAGTGAACACTTAAAATAAAAGAAATTGAAGGCCAGGAATTCAGCAGCAAGAAAGTACTTTTGGAGAGATGGAGCACATAAATGTGAGGAAATATATCCAGTCAAAATCTTAGTATAACAGACTTCTTTAGTTTTTAATTTGATGAACAAGAGGAAAAACGCGTCGTATGGGGGAGGGCCTTTGTCTAACTGATATAAAAGTGTCTTTAGATTGCAAGAATGCATTGATTTGTACGCTACTGATAACTCGCAATAATCAGCTCAAAAAAGCCAAAACTAACAGGGATGGGTATTAAGAGGGAAAATAGGCCTTCCCAGAACGAAGTGGATGAATTAGATCCAAGGGGGAGGATAATGTGTTAATAAGGTGATTGGGCTGAAAAACAAAGAAAGAATAGTAGCAGGAAGTACTAAAGCAAAGGGAAGGTGAGAATGTACAGGAGATCCCCTAAGCAAATTAATTATTGATTTTTGTTCTCTATTTTTCTTTTACTATAACGGGAGCTGCCAAATATCCTAGCTATTGGAGGTTTTGAAGGAAAGTATTTTTTAAATTACCACAGTAGCTTAGTCCATAAGTTTCCCCTATACAGTTTCAAATTAATGGGAGAAGTGCAACCGGCGAGGAAAAGAATGGGATGTTACCCACTAGCTATTAGTCCGACTACCTAGTGGCTCAGAAAGAAAGAATCCCCCACACTGCTGATGTTGCCTTAACCACCTAGTCCTAAGGAAGAGAACAACACCTATACAAGAAACCAATACCTTCAAGAGGCAGGTAGTCCATAGCACGATCTACATCTCACCTATTCCTATTAGTAAAAAAAGTCCATCAGTGCTGGGAAGGGAAGAGCACAAGAGGTAAAGGGTAAAGATAATATTACATTAAACCATAAGAAGGCCTGCTAAAGGCTAAAGAGTTTTCAAGAACAAATGAGTTTACAATTGGCAAGAGAATTACAAGAAAATTTGTTTCATGAAGAAATCAAAGGAGCATAACAGAAGAAAACAGAACTTTGAAAGAGATGCAGAGATTGTCCTAGGGATTTCATGCAGAAAAGAAAGATATTAGACAAATTATTAATGAGCTTAACAAATGAAGTAATGAGAGAAAGATTTAACGAAAACAATATGGCAGAATATTGAGGAAGATTTGAAAATGATCTGACCCATTTGAAGATAAGACATGAGATACATACGAACAAATAACTCAATAACTACCTAGTCAGAAAGCTAATTTTTGCTAAAAATCAAGAAAAAAAAAAATAAACCAAGCTTACTGTGATAAGAAAACAGAGAAACACAAATAAAGCATATTGAAACGATCCGTTGGCATCGCAAATCTCAAAAGAAGAAAATTTTTACCCCGAGAGAGCACATAAATGTTGTCTGAAAGAAAGCTCCAATGGCTGGGATGGAAAGTAACCAAAAGACCCCCTTCAGCGGGAAATGACTTATTGGAATCATAGTTAGAAGAAAAGTTTTAGGTGCTAGTTTGGGTAAAGCATACAAGATATTGGGTGCCTATGGATTCTAAGAAAGAAAAGTGAAAAGTCCCTCAAGAGGTTCCCAGTAGGAAAGTCCTATTTGGCAAGAAAAAAAGTCAAGGGCAAAAAGGAGGGAGGTGGTTTGAAGACCCCAAGGTGATAGGCTTTTTCAAAGCTCAAGAACAAACAAGAAAGGATAATAATAATAAATCTCAGGAAGAAAAAGAAAAAAAAAGGATTATCCAATCGATTCCAACAATGGGGCAGATGCTAGTTATGGGAAGATACATTATAGTGTAATATTTATCTCCTAATCAGTTTGTCAAGGTTAACCGATTAAATGCAGATTGGCAAATTTTACAAGTACAAAGCAAAAGGGAGGTATATTAGATTAGTTCATTAGTTGGAACAGCATAAGCACCAAAAGGTATATTCCTTACTTTTAGAGTCTAAAGCTTAAGGATTTTGATAGAGATGACACATTGTTAGAAAACGCATCTGTTCTTAAGCACACTAGTGGTGAAGCTGCAGTCCAATCAGAAATAGGTTCAAGACAAAGATGAGAAAACTCCCACCACACCCCCGCCAAAAGCAACGTTGTGGACCCTGGGGGAACAAAAGATTCTTGTCTGATTTTGGTCCTTTAAAGGTCATTGTTTTGAATACCTGGAAAGGAAGTCACCACTGATCTACGTATTAGCAGTTTAAGCTCCAGAATTAAGAGTTAGGAAGAAGTACAAAAACTCATGTAAAGTTCCCTGTCTGTTCAAGTGGAAAGGATGATTTTCCATACTATCATGACTTATATGATTTTGAGTATCCCTTTTCAAAAAGACTAACGCTCTTAAGAAAGACGCTTAATCACAAGTGGTAAATGTAAAGGTGAATTTTAATGAAGATGTGATTCAGTATGCATCAACACTAGATTAGAGGACAAAGACTCAAGATATGAATAAAAGGGGTTAGGAGCATCCTCTACGTAGTATATCCAGAAAATCATTTTTTAAAAAAAAAGAAAATTAAAATAAAAAAAAAAAAAGAAAAAAAAAAAATAAATAAAAAAAAAAAAAATTTAAAAAAATCATAGATTTAAAATAAGGAATAAAAAAAAAATATAAAAAAAGTTAAAAAAATAAAAAAAAAAATTATAAAAATTAAAAAAAAAATAAAATTAATTATTTTTTCCGAGGAAACTGATAGAAAATGGGATAAAAACACAAAGCAAAGACAAAAAAAAAAAAATAACACAAAAAGGATGCAGTTAAAACAAGTTTAAGGGGACAGGATTGTTGGGAAATAAAAATGGCCCCCAAAAGCCCCCTAAGGGATTTTCTCCCGTTAACGCTGTTAGTTGAAATTGTTTCCACTATTAGAGAGAACTTGTCCCACTGTTCAGTATGAACTAGAAATTTATTACCCCCCCCCACTGACAAGAGGTTTTCTCCACCACAGCTTAGATTGAATTAGACTGCCATTTTCCCACTCTTGAAGACTTTCCACTGCAGCATGAAGATAAGATCTACACATAGTCAAATACGCGTTATTGTTATATATAGAATGTACTCTGATTATCCCTGTGATTTAGGAGATCTAGTTAGGTCTTATCTTGTACAGGGCTCCTTGTGCTATAAAAGGAGTCCTTAGGTTAGAGTAGAAGAAAATCCACAAGACATCACTTACATAGATCATCCATAGACTTTCTCATAGCTTTAAGGTTTTGTAAACCCTAGTACTTTTGAGTACTCATATTATTCAATCAATAATATTAAGGCTTGTTGGTTATTTACTGTTCCATTCCATTACCATTGTTATTCTTCTTAAACACTAAAGGTTAGATTCCGCATAGCCTTTGGTGAAACACTTCAACAAAGTTTCTCACATTATTATCTTGTGATTACCAAGGTAATAATAACCTTATAACCTAAGGCAGTAGATCTAGAGTTTTGGGACTCAACAAGAGTCATTCAAAATCATACCTTTGCCAATGATGTTACCGCAAAGATTACTACCAAAAATAACATTACCTTCGTTGTATGCCTTGTAGCTTGAGAAGAGCTTTCGGTTACCCGTCATGTGTTTCGAGTATCCACTACCCTTTATCCTCTCATCAGGTTCCAAGTGGACTCTAAGGCATATCTATTTATATAAGGCAACACCTCAAACATTTGGTCCCTAATATCTCATAGGTCCAAAGTTGTTAGTGCTAAACATCCCTTGCATTTGATGCAATTGATTAGGATGTGGAAATGGAAGACACATTTCCCATGGCATGTAACTTTAACATGGGAAGTTGTTCCAAGTTACGGGAAAGCCACGTGGTTGTTTTTGTCGACCAATGTTTCTTTTTGGTTGTGGTGTCTTAGGACAAGGATAATTATTAATGACTCTTCTAGGTGGTGGAGTTTTTTTAATCTAAAATAAGATTTTAAAAATCCAACTCCGGGTTTTGATAATGGTTTATAAAATTGTTTGACTTCATTATCACAAGCAACGGGAACTTTGACTTTGTTTACTATTATGTGTTTTGGTCTATGACCCAAAATAGATTTTTAAAAGGACACACTTTTCTCAGATTCAGGTGTACAATCTGGTGGCGGTCCCATAATTGTTTTGGGGGCCGCCTGAACACTTTGGGGGTCGCCTATATTTATGGGACCTCCATCAGAAGACGCCTTTTTTTGAGCTTTCACAAATTTTATTTCTTTAGTTCCACTAGATGATGCTTCAAATGAATTAAATCCTAAACCTAATTTTTCACCAGAGGGGTTTTTGATTACTTAACATTTCATTTAAGCAATGTGTGCTCTTTGAAACGTCTTTTTGTCGTTCTGATTCCTCTTTGAGTTTTTTATTCTCAATTTTAAGCATATGACACTTTACACATTCAAGTCAACTCAGTGTTTTTCTCGAGTGTAGACACTGTTTCTTTAGACACTTAAAGTTCTTTTCTAAAATATTTCTAATGGCTTTTAATTTATTGTTTTTAGTGATTGTCTATATAACTCATTTGCACAGTTTATCATATTCTTATATTGCACTAAGCATCTATTGACGAGTTCTATCACTAAGTATGAGGCTTAGAACATACTCAATTGGTGCTTGAGCACTAGACACGTTTCGTTTCATTGACTTTTTCATCATCTTCCTCGCCGCTATCACTCTAAGAACCTTCGACGAATGCTATTTGGTTCTTGTCTTTCGGTGGTTTTGGACATTCTCCAATAAGATGATTCGGGTCGCCGCATCTAAAGCATTTTCTATCACTTTTACCATTTTTGTCGTCTCGGCTTCTTTGAAACGTCTTTTTGTTGTTCCGAGGTTGTCTCACGAATCTACCTCTTCTCTTAAAGAACTTCTTGAAGTCTCTTACCGCCATGGCGTATTCTTCGTCTTCACTTCCGGAAGTCGAACACTCTTCATCACTAGATTCTTTCTTAGCCTTTAAAGCAAGAGATTTCCTTTCAACTTTTGCTTTGACTATTTCAGAATCTTTCTTGATGATCATTTCGTGAACTTTGAGGTTCCCGATAAGTTCATCAAGAGATAGTGATGTTAAGTCTTTCGACTCTTCAATTGCCGTGACCTTTGCTCTCCATTTAGGATGTAGAGCCCTAAGAAATTTCCTAACATAGTTCTTGCTAGAATAACCTTCATCAAGAGCTTTTAGACTAGTAATAATAGTATTAAATCTAGCAAAAGCACTATCTATAGATTCGTCTTCGGAAATGACGAATTGTTCATATTGTTGAACCAAAAGGTCGATCTTATTATCTTTGACTTGACTATTACCTTGGTGGGTGATTAACAATGTTTTCCAAATTTCTTTTGCCGTATTACACATGAAAATTCTTTCATATTCTTTTCTAGGCAAAACATTATAAATAACCATTTTAGCTTCGTTATTTTTCACAAGTTTCTTTTTAAGATCATCACTTTGTTTTTCGAAAGGGATAACCTCATCTAATTTGGTTTCCGGATTTTGTTCAATAGGTTGAAAATCACCGTTGGTAATAACATGCCAAAGATCTAGATCTTTTGATTTAACATATGTCTCGAATCTATTTTTCCAATAAATAAAACTATCACTTTCAAAAAGTGGTGGTCTTTGCATAGATTGCCCTTCTAGATATTTGTCGGAATCCATAGATCGATCCAAGCTTTAAAATACATTATATTTTAAAAATCTTGAGTGACCTTGGCTTCTGATACTAATTGTGGAAACTAGAAGGGGGGATTGAATAGTTTACAGGTTCATTTTCGTTTTAAAACATTGCTTTCAAAATACTTAGATTCGAGTTGTATGTTTAACCAACCAACAATATGAATCAACCAAGTAAATATCTAAACTAATAGTAAATAATAATCACAACAATATAAAGAGATGAGAGAAGAAACAATCAAACCAAGACACCAAGATTTATAGTGGTTCGGCTATGAAGCTCTTCTTTGCCCTAATCCACTCCCCGAGTATCCTACTCGAGATTTCACTATGTCAACAAGCTCCCTTCAGGCAGAGAAAACCGTTTACACGTCGCTTACGTTATTTTCCAATACTAAGCTAAATGTCGAGTCCTAATCTTAGCTAGAACCAATCTACCACTTCACAATCACTATACGATCACTAGATCTACACTATCGGATTTACACAATATCCGAATCACATAAATAAACAAGATAAATACAATAGAGATTTGGTACTTAGAAGAAAAGAGGAGAGATAACTAATCAACACTTCGTTTCTTGGCGAATACGAGTGTTTTTCTCTTGCACTTGAATGAGAGGGAAGAGATGACAATAAGAGATTAGGTCACATGAAACAAGATCAAGAGAGGTTAGTGATCAAGATATTTAGTGAGAGAAAGAATGTTTTTAGAGAGAGAAAGAACTGTGAGAAAATTTGTGCAAAGAGGTCTGATTTTCTGCAAGGAATAAAGCAGTATTTATAGGCAGGAAAATCCAACGGTCACTAGCGGCGGTCCCGAAGGTCCCAGATATATCTGGGGGCCACCAGGCGTATAAGGGGGATGCCCAATAGACTACACTCCCTTTTTTGTCTTTTTGTGGGGAAGGTTGTATCTGGTATAGAAGCTTCCATTTGGGGATGGGGGGATTTGAATTTTAAATTTTAAGTTTTTAATAAAACTTTTCTTTTAATTATAAAATATTTTGTATAATTAATTTTGTGAAATTCTTTTGTACAAATGTAATAGATAAGAGAAAAATATTTTTTTGATCACTAATCATGTTTAATGATTTGTTTGTTCATACCTTAAGTGATTACTAATCTTAGAAATAGAATTTTACGATTAATAATTTTTAAACGTTTAATTTTATCATAAACGTTTTTACATTTTGTTATTATCAAAACGTTGAGAGGTCGAAAAATATAAATAACGTTTTTAGACATTATTTGTATTAACACATAGGTTGCGTATAAAAGGGGTAGTTACTCGAAGGGGTAACTACGGGATACATAGACCCATTATATGAAGGTATGCCACTATCCGTGAAGGTCTGCGGTATATACCCCCTTGTGAATGATAGGCGGAGGTTCCCCCAACAAATGGGTTACCATTCTGAGCCTGCAAAGGGAAACTCGGAGGTTGCCCATTAACAATGCCCATAGATGGTTGGGAGTAGGGGTTAACATGAGTAGGCACAAATCCAGTGGGTATATGCAAACTATTAGGGATGAAAGGTCGGGCATGGTGTGAGAGAAGCGTACCGTTAGGAGGGAGATTCCCCCCTATGTTAGTCGTAGGTTAATGGCCTCCGTATACGAAGGTCAAAGAGGATTGTAGAGGTTGACCGCTTTCTTCCCAAATGAGCTGCCAATAGTGGGGGAAGATTCATTCCCCTGTTTCCATTCTCCCTTGTTGCAATCTTTGAAGGCCTACTACCTTCGGCATTTCTTCCTGGCCTGCTCCCTTCCCTGTTTGGAGCTTCTTCGAACCCTACTACTCTTTCTCCCTGCCTACGAACCCCAGGAGACCTCGGCTGAAAGGGTGGAGTAGTTTCCCTAGTTGGCCTAGGTCTTGGTTCCATCTCTCGCTCTTCGTCATAGTCCTCACTTAAATATTCTAGTTCAGTTTGGAGGTCTTCATTGCGTATCTGCCTTCGTCATTCTCTTAGGAGGGATTCGAGAACTTCATAGTTAGCCTTTACAAAAGCAGGGCTAATCATAGGGTTAAGATTAGCCGAGGTAGAAGCACGATAAGCAAATGGCGTATTTTCAGGAGTAATGGCGGAAAACACAATGGTAGTCATAGGTGGTCTTTCACTGGTGTTAATATTTGGTATCTGAGCTGGTGTCGAGAAACCTGGTGGTGGCATCGTTTCTCTTTCGTTAGTCATGCTGAAAAAGTAGGTAAAGTGGTTTGGAGGTTATTTGACTTGTTGAAACAAGACTAATTGTTGCGGGTCCCACGGACGGCGCCACTGATTGTGCAAGTATGGAACGATCAGGCTTCGAAAGGATCAAAGAGTTCTTGGGGTGATTGCGGGATTGCCAAGTCTTGGATAACCTGTGTCAATACAAATTAAAACACTACGTTAAGTGAAGCGCAGGGGGTATCCCTTGGAATCACCTCTGGCGTGAGAGTAAGTATATGCTTTGTAATGTAAAGTATAGTGAATAAGTATGCATGAGGGCCTTAGGCATACCTGCAGACCTTGCCATCTATTTATAAGTGTAGAAATGAGATGGAACAAGGTCTATCACAAATGTCGGTGATCGTGGGGATGTCCTACATTTTAAGGGATGATTTCGGGAACTGTATGCCACGTTCTCTATCTTTGCGGGAAAGCTTTGATAGAGAGGGAGATCGTAGGTGATTGACTTGAACAAGTCTAACATTTTCCCTAGTTTTGTCGAAGGCCTCACCGCGAAGGGTTAGGGTCTTCGCGTGGCGGATTCCCATACTGGTAATCATCTTGAAGATGATTTTACGTCACTCAAAACTATTCGAAGATCCCATTCGAGCTCGAAAGGGAGGTCTTCGAGCCGGAGAGGCGGGTACGTCATTAGTAGTCTTAATTGCACATAAACACAAGAAAAATGAAAATCCCTAATTTTGAATTTTTTTTCAACATGAACCCTAGACACAAATTGCAATGAAAATAGGTGAAATTACTTACAATTGATGATTTAATAGTGTTAGGATTAATTATGAGTGTTGATGCGATCTTCAATTGGTGTTTTAGTGGTTGATTTTAAGTTTTGGTCGTGTTCTTCGCTGCAGCAAGAAGGAAGGGAGTGTTTGGTTTTGTGTTTTCAAAAATGAGAATGACTGACATAATGTCCCACTGTTGGCGGTTCTATATCGATACGGGGGCCGCCCATTTTATTCCGGGGGCCGCCCTCAGTTGAGGGTTTTGGACTTAAATTTTGACGGAATTTTACAAAGAGGAGTGACGTTTTAATTTGCATTTTGTGTTGGGAAATAGATTGTAAAAGACTTAATACTGGTAGTATAACAGTTAAGTCTAGTAGTAATAGTTAGTTCTGGTAGTATTGAGTTAATACTGGCAGTACGAGGCAAATGACTCAATTGAGAGTTTAAATATTCTTTTTAATGTCCAGAATTTTAAGAAGATATTTTGATCATTGTTTCTAGAAATTATGTTGAAGAATAAAATTCAAGCAGGAATCTTAGAAAAATCCCTTCGTGAAGTTCGTATATACTCCGAAGTTTGATAGTTTGAAACATGATTTGAATATTATCATATTTAGTAGACTCAGAAGATACTAGACGACCTTCATGAATTGGTCTACACTCTAGGTTTTTAATAAAGGGTTTTAGTGTAGTTAGAAAATATTTCATTGAGAATTGTATGGAACATAATGATTTGTGTAACGAAGTTCTTCTTCCAACGTCATTTCACCTAATTAAAAGAGTGCAAAATTTAGTAAGGTTGTCTCATTGTAGTAAGTGTCTAGTGTGTGCCTAAGTGTGACAAATGTGGAGTAATGATTAACTCGACCTAAATTGTAAAATCCTAAGAGTTAATCCAAACGCTCCTTAGTTTGATTTTGCTCATCCAAACATGTTGAAAAAGACATATGAATTATGTATCTTGAAATTTATTCATGAGATCATTATGCATGTGTTTGAAAACGTTTTTTGAGTTGTATTAACAATGCATAACAATAATTTTATTATGTTCCTAACGCGAGTGATTTGAAAATAAAATTGGGTTTTTTGGTTCGAAATCAATTTTTGACAAACTCACAAATGTATGCAAATCCTATGTCTACAAGAAGCATATTAGTTACACTATGTATCCTAGTAGTCTTAATTGTAAAAAATTGAAAGAAAAATGAAAAATCCCCAATTTCAATTTTTATGTTCATCATGAACCCTAGACTCAAATTGAAAGAAAATAGATAAAATGACTTACAATTGATGATGTTGATGATGTTATTTTAAAAAAAGATAAATGAATATTGTAGGTGTGATTTTATCTTCAATTAGTGTTTTAATGTGATTTTGAGTTTTGGTTGTTTTGGTCGTGTTCGTCGCTAGCCAGAGAAATAAAGGGGTAAGTTGGTTTAGTTTTTGGAAATTTTTTTTAACTAAGTTGTAAATTTAGTGTCTGTTGTTACAGTCCATATTTATAGGCGTCCCAATAAATGGGGGGCGCCGGGGATAAATAAGGGCCAGCCCTCAGCAAGGCGATTTGGACTTAGTTTTGATGAAAATTTTACAAAATAGGAGTGACATTTTAATTTGCATTTCCCGAATTAAAAATGCTTAAGGTACTTCGGATGAAGTATTTAAGTTGTCACGACACGGAATAGAACACAGACTAGAATTGAGACAGAAGAAGGAGAAGCAGACGAATATGATTTATGAAATGTGTTCCATCATTCCAAAACCAAGACGTAGAGAGTTAAATGAATAATGTTTTAGGGGACGTAAGAAAATGTCAGTGAAGTTGTCGATGGAGTCGACACTTTTTCATTGAAAATGTCCTTTCTGGACATTATCACGAAGAAAGTGGTGATGAATTTCGATGTGTTTGGTTCGAGAATGTTGCACCAGATTTTTGCTAAGGTCAATCGCGCCTTTATTGTCGCACATGATCGGGACGTCGTAGTCAATAAGAGCTTGTTTCATCCATAGTGCTTGTTGACATACCTTTCTGGCGCTTACGTATTTATTCGGCTTTGGTAGTGGATATAGCAAGAGCGGTTGTTTCTTCGAGAACCAAGATGTCAAACAACATCCCACGAACGTACAAATACCGCTAGTGCTCTTTTCGGTCCACTAAATCATCCCACATGAAGCAGAGTCGGCAAAGAACTACTGTTTTCAATTCTGTCCCCTAGGATACCATAATCCTAAGTGCGTATGCTTTAATGTATCGGATAGAAATTAACACCCCTATTAACCAACTTCAAGAAAGAGTTATTTGGGAGCCCTTGGAATCGGCATAAAGCAATCACTAAACTATGATAACAAGGCCTAAACTTGCCGTTAGGTATAATAAACTTACCTATCATAGCCTTGATAGCTTTGGTACTATCTACCGAGCACACACTCTTCGTCTTTCGTGAGTTTTCGTATCGAAGACATGACGTTATTATTGGTATTAGATTCATTCTAAGCCAAATTTTCATAAGCATTTCTTTAATATATTTAGATTGATTAAAGAAAATTCCATCTTCTATTTGTTTTATTTGTAGTCTAAGGAAGAAGTTAAGTGTTCACGCCATCATGGGCTCATCCCTCGAACATCGTTCATGCATGATTTATGGAAAATTCATCCCACATGTTCTTGAAAGTCGAACTGAATAATATGTCTCGACATATATTTAAACGAATGATGATGTTAGAACTTTTTCTTCTTAGTAAAAAGATTTTATCTACCATTCCTATTTTATATTCATTTTTAATAAGATGAAGCTGATTAATAACTATCATACCAAGCTATAGGGAGCTTGATTAAAACCGTATAAAGCTTTCTTTAGTATCATAAACATGATCTAGATTTTCAAGTCATATGAATCCTGTAGGTTGGTGCCACGTATGCCCTCCACATTGATAACCATCAGGAATGCACTTTTACATCCATTGGAATAGTCTTAAAATCTACAAAGCACATATTGTAGCATAAGCTAATAGAATCCTAATTGACTCAAGTCTAGCAACCGGGGCATAAGTTTCATCATAATTGATGCCCTCTTGTTGATTATAGCCTTGAGCAACTAACCTAGCCTTATTTTGAGAAACAATACCGTTCTCGTCTAACTTATTTCTAAACACCCACTTAGTTCATATGATTGTCATATTCCTAGGTTGTGGAACTAACTCCCAAAGTCGTTAGCAAGGAATTGATTTAATTCTTCATGCATAGCGATAATCTAACTTTCATTTCTAAGAGCTTCATTCACATTCTTTTATCCGGTCAATACTTGATATAAACAAACTATGTTACTATTGGTTTTGGGCTTGTGGACCTAAGGGTTATTTAGGATAAGGTTACCTATACATTTTCTCAATGGATGTTCCTAGATTCTTTAATATTAACCATTTCGTTAATCTCTGAAGTTTCATCCTCAATGCCATTTTCTAGTTTTTCTTTTCGGTAACCTTAATTGCTTCATCTTCATCTAAGTCATCATCCACCAAGGGTGATGTTTTAGAGGGTGGAGGAGTCACATCGAAGGACCACGTTGAGATTTAGTCCTTCAATTTTCCTAGTGTGTTTATTAAGAATGATACAGGCTTTACTATTTTGGGAGTATCCTAAAAAGACACATTCGTATGACTTTGGGTCAAACTTGGTAAGGTAGTTCCCCCCCCATTTGGTGTTTAAAATGAAGTCACCATGCTTCCAAAACACTCTAATATTCAAAGAGTAGGTTCCTACCTCTCAAAGAGTCATAATGAGTTTTTTTCCTTGGATGGCTCTAATTTAGGATTCGGTTTGAGAATGTATTTGAAGTAAAACTACGGTATAACACCAAAAACTTTTGTGGTAACATTGCTCTTCAACATAGTCCTACTCAGTTCTTAGAAGTGTCCTATTTTTCCTTTCGCCACTCGCCATTTGATTGAGGAGTACGAACTGAGAAGTTTATGTTAAATTGCCCATGGGCGAATATAATTCTCCAAATTTCACCTCATTACAAATTCCATACCGTGGTCGTTCTTATGACACTATTTACATCCTAATAGGTTGAAATTTTCTTACTAACTATTTCGAATTGATCGACAAGCTTCGGTTTTGGCCTTAAGGAATCTTGTCTAAGTAAACCTAGAGTAGTCATCTACTATTACTAAGGTGTAGCGGTTTCGTTCCATCAACTCCGTACGGGCGGATGGACCGAAAAGACCATATGAAAGAGTCTTCTAAGCATTAGTCGTTGGACAATATTCTTAGCCTTATGACTACGTGAATCTTGCTTTCCAAATTTGCTAAGCATCACAAAGTGTTGATCAAACTTAACTTAGGTAAGTTTTCTAACTAATTCCTTAATCGTCTAAACGATTGAATGAGACCCTATTTACGTGACCTAATCTCCTATGCACAATACGGGAAATTTTCATCCATTCGTTGTGCAGACAAAATTTAAGTCTTACGGTTTATTTCCGATTTCATCACCATATAAGCCTTTCTTCCTAATTACCTCTACCTATGACCTACCATCCTTATTGTGCAGAGAAATTTACTCTAACTTATTATCAAAATTTGTCCTATACTTTAACAGTAAAATCTTAAATTATCTACATGTTTCTACTATTATCTATTTTATAGAGAAACATTCGAATCGTACTTTGCCAATGATGTTTACCAAAACCGCAAGATTACTACCAAACATAATATTACCCCCTCGTTGTAATGCCTTGTAGCTTAGAGAAGAGCTTTCAGTTTACCCTCATGTGTTTGGACACCCGCTAATCCTTATCCACCATCCTTGTTTCCAAGTCAACTCCAAGGCATATCTCACTTGATGCTTGAGCTACTAGACACGTTTTGTTATTAACTTTCTCATTATCTTCTTCACCGCTATCACTCCAAGAACCTCCGACAAATGCTCTTTGGTTCTTGTCTTTTGGTGGTTTTGGACATTCTCCAATGAGATGATTCGGGTCGCCGCATCTAAAGCATTTTCTATTACTTTTACCGTTTTTGTCGTCTCGGCTTCTTTGGAACGTCTTTTTTTGTTCCGAGGTTGTCTCACGAATCTACCTCTTCTCTTGAAGAACTTCTTGAAGTCTCTTACCGCCATGGCGTATTCTTCGTCCTCACTTCAGGAAGTCGAACACTCTTCATCACTAGATTCTTTCTTAGCCTTTAAAGCAAGAGATTTCTTTTCAACTTTTGCTTTGACTATTTCAGAATCTTTCTTGATGATCATTTCGTGAACTTTGAGGTTCTCGATGAGTTCATCAAGAGATAGTGACGTTAAGTCTTTCGACTCTTCAATCGCCATGACCTTTGCTCTCCATTTAGGATGTAGAGCCCTAAGAAACTTCCTAACATAATTCTTGCTAGAGTAACCCTCATCAAGATATTTTAGACTAGTAATAATATTATTAAAATCAACAAAAGTAACTAACCTATAGATTCGTCTTTGAAAATGACGAATTGTTCATATTGTTGAACCAAAAGGTCGATCTTATTATCTTTGACTTGACTATTACCTTGGTGGGTGATTAACAATGTTTTCCAAATTTCTTTTGCCATATTACACATGAAAATTCTTTCATATTCTTTTCTAGGCAAAGCATTATAAATAACCATTTTAGCTTCGTATATTTACTCACAAAGTCTCTAGTTAAGATTCGTCACTTTGTTTATTCAAGGGATAACTCATCTAATTTGGTTATTCCCGGATATTGTATCATAGGTTGAAAAATCACCGTTGGAAATAACAGCCCAAAGAACAGATCTTTTGATTACACATAAACTCGAATCTATTTTCATATAAAGTAAAACAATCAGTTTTCAAAAATAGGGTGGTCTTTGCATAGATTTCCCTCTAGATATTTGTCTACGGAATCTAATAGATCGATCCTCAGCATAAAAAACAGAATTATTTTTAAAAATCTTGAGTGACCTGTGGGTATCCTAGAAACCAATTGTGGAAACAAGAAAGGGGGGGGGGTTGAATAGATTTATTGGTTCATTTTGGGTTTTTAAAAGTTAGCTTTCCAAAATTTAGATTCGAGTTTATGATTAACCAATTCACAATAATGAGCTAACAATATACACAATCTAAAAACAAAGCGAAATTAGCAATGACTATTAATATAATAGATAATTGAAAGGAACAATCAAACCAAGACGCCGAGATTTTAAGTGGTTAGGCTACGAAGCACCTCTTCGCCCTACTCCACTCCCCAAGTATCCTACTCGAGATTTCCCTATGTCAACAAGCTCCCTTTAGTAGGCGGAAGGAAAAACGTTTACACGTCGCTTACGTTATTTTCCGACACTAAGCTAAATGTCGAGTCCTAATCTTAGCTAGAACCAATCTACCACTTCACAATCAATACACAATCACTAGATCTACACTATCGAATTTACACACAATCATGTTTGATACAAAAAATGGCCTAAAAACATAATTAATATTTTTCCACATCTTTACATTTTGATAACAAAAAATATAAAAAACGGTTCAATGTAAAATTGAAACGATAAACAGTAAATAGTAGTAAAATTTTATTTTCATTTTGGAAATTATAATCACTTAAAGGTTATGAATAATAAGAGTGCTTAAATGCATTTTTTATGATCAAAAAAATTTTTATTCATCCTCACTCTTGTTATAAAATGTTGTAAATATTTTTATAAACATTACAAAACATTTTCTACAACTAAAAGAAATGTTTTATTCAAAATAAACATTTTGAAATTCAAATTTTTGACTTAAAATGGCTAGAAAGTTCCAGAAAATTCTCCCTACAAAAAAGACAAACTGGGGAGCGCCCCAGTCAAGGGCGGCCCCCTTAAATACACGTTCGGCTTGTTGGAAAAAGGGGCCCCCTTATTCTTTAAGGGGACCACCCACCTATTAAAGGGTGGACCGCCATAAGAGACGCACCTCTATAAGTCCTATAAAAACTGGATCTATTCCCACTATTTTCTCACCTTTTGCACTCATTCTTTCTTATAAAAAACAGCCCACACATCTCATTAAAATTCTTTGATCATTTAATCATAAAGCTTTGTTTCCAAGTGATCCAAGCTTAAATCCTCAAGTACAAGAGAAGAATACTTTCTACCATCAAGTGAAGAAGTATTACACCTTTGTATGTTGTTGCAATCTTATTCTCCATAACATAAACTTGTATATCATTTTTGTAAATTCTTGTAAAGTATGTGTAGTTGCTTAATCTTGGTTATTGTTGTAATTATAGAATTGGATCTTGGTGATATTTCCTAGTATGTATACTAGTTAGATTAATAAGATAAGTGGCTTAGTGAAGTAGGGTGTGGAAGAAAACTAAGGGTGAAGAAGATTGTTAGTCGTGATCAAGTCGTGAAGCAAAGATGTGTATGAATTGAAATTGTGGTAGATTGGTTTCTACCTAAGATTAGAACTTGAACATCTAGCTTAGATCGGAAAAACGAAGATAAGCCGAAAGTTGAAAAGAGTCTTCACCGCCCATCAAGGGAGCATGTTTGACATATTGAAGAAAACTCTTGATTAGTGGCTCGAGAGTGGAGTAGGGCGGAAGAGGTGCTTTGTTGGCCGAACCACTATAATCCTCGGCGTAAGGGTATGTGGTTTTTGATGTTCTTACTCTTTCTCTCTGTCTAAACATTATTTTTCCTCATACTTCCCTAAAATTGTTTAGAAAAGTATAGTTGTTCATATTGTGCAATGTGTTGAAATTCACATAAAGAGAATCTAGAATTTTTACAAACACTTTAAAACCTAAATTTTTAAAAGAGTAAACAATTCCATCCCCCTTCTACTTTTCCATAATTGGAATCAAGAACCGACGTCAAACAAGATTTTTAAATAAATTGATATTTTAAAACTAAATCGATCTAAGGAATCGAAAAATATTTAGAAGTTCAATTCTAAGCAAAGACCGCCACTATTAGAAAGTGAAAGGATTTATTTATTGGAAAAATAGATTCAAACTTATGTGAAGTCAAAAGACAAGATCTTTGCAAGTTATTACCAGATGGTGATTTCCCCCTATTTCCAAAATAATCCCGAAACTAAAAAGGATGAAATTGTACTTTTCATAAACAAAACGACTATCTTAAAGAAACTTGCTAAAAATAATGAAAGCTAAAATGGTAATTTATAATGCCCTTTTTTTACCAAGATAAAGAATATGAAATGAATTTTTATGTTTAAACCGCAAAAGAAATTGGGATACTTGTTAATCACTCATTTTAACACCCCTAATTTACAACAATAATCTGTCCAATAATGGGTGCTATTAATTGAGTACAATAGTCATACATTATATAGAACGACCCGAAAAGAGACGTTATTAACATGTTCCATTCCAAAATGTAAAGATCAGAGTGCAAACGTTGTCCCAACATAAAGACTATTTTATAAAACTAGTTTGAAACGTCAAACAACCGTAAAAACATTGTTTTGGGGAATGGAAAATAAGTGATTTAGCAAAATCAGTTTTTAAGCGCAACTTCATCCTCGTTCCAAGCTTCAAGTCCTTAGCTTTGATTACCTGGGATAAACATGCTAAAAAGTCAATAATAATGTTGAGTGAATCCCTAGGTTTATAAGAGTAAACATTAGAACACAAATATTTTTAATCATCGAAAAACTTGTGGCGCAAACAAGTTTTATATATAATTGCATTGAGCTCGTGAAACCGAAAACCTTATGATGGATATTATAAATTTTCCCCCCCAGAAGTATTGATACTATTGCTATATTACCAAATTCATCTCAGTAATATATCCGTAATAGTAGGTGTTCAAAAGGAATCAAAACCCCAGACGGGGAGTCACCCCATATTGGCCTATTTATTACCAATAAATTCAGACTACCTCAACACATGGTAGTTAACGTAAAATGATATTAGGGACGATTTAGAAATATGATACTCAAGCGTTAAGCATACATTCGGGTCCGAGCAAAACCGAAAACAAATATGTTCAATAAGTAAAAACAAAGCATGTATCCCCCTCGCGGGTTTTTAATAAAACATTTGAAGTAGTAAAGGCGAGGCTATGAACTCACCGTATGTAGATGATCGAATGAGAAACCAAGTATGAGAAGATGACTCCAAAGATTAGTCGAGACCTATAAAGCAAGTCGCCACTTAGAATGATATATGATATCATTATAATAGAATAGTTATACAATACTAGTTAAGACACCGAACATGTACACAATATTGAACCAAACAAAACCAAAGAATTTTTAGTATTCAAATAAGGTGTATGACCTGCACATAACCCCAAATAAGTAACTACAAAGTATCGCTAAGCCCTTTCTCAATCTTACTAAATGTGATACACTTTAATCTCACAAGAAAAGGCGTAAAACTTACATTGCAGAATTTTAGTCACATTCACAGGACCATATCTCTTAATCCATAAAAGATATGAAGGTGAGGTTTTCACCCCTGGAAAGATAAATGAGTCTAGTTTTCAAAACATTAATCTAATCATTCTAATAATTTACCAATCCATGGTAAATAAGTTTTTACTAATAGAAGGTCAAAACAGAATATTAACTGAATTTCTTACTTTCACCGTTTTGGCCATAAATCCTAAACTAAAATAGCAATGAAGTTGATTCCTATTGGAGGAGTTAGCTTATGATGTCTGGTATCTAACCAAACTTTATAACCTTAACCTATTGTAAAATAACCTGGAGAAATTCATGTTTTCCAACAGGTGGTTTAGAATTGGTCCGCAATCGTAAATTGACCATAACTTTCTCATACGAAATCGATACAAAAACTCGCACATTGAAGCTTAAGACTTCCTCTATAAAAATATGTAATTTGGTCAGTAGCTATAGGCCAAATTTTTGGATAATAAGCTACGACAACTTGCTGTCCCAAAACAGTCCGCAAAATCCACCTCTAAATTAATCAATAACACATCCAAATCATCAATTTTTTCATCACAAGGCTACTAATCATTCAAGTAAATCATCTATCATTCATTTTTCATCACTTACACTAATTAATCAAGGTCAATCACAATATGCACATGCATGTTCATAAAAACCCCAAATCAACACATGCATTGCTAGAAACATCAAATTAGTGAAAAGGGAGTATAAGGAAACAATTTAAAACTTACAATTGAAGGATTTTAAGAGATCACACAAACCCTATGTGGGTTTCTTGATCTTGGCCGATTGCTCCAACACCCAAATAATCAAAACCTTAAATTTTCTTGCCTCCAAATCTACTTGTAATCACCTAGAATCGAACCATCATCATTCTTGTAGCCTTTAATTAAATCAAAGCCCTAAAATCTTCAAGTTCTTCAAAATCAATAATTTCTAAATCAAGTGCATGGTGATTTTTAATGATGGGGAAAGATTGAGGATAATTTTATAGATGATTTAGGGTTTATAGGAATTGATTTGGTGATTTTTGATGAAGGTTATGGTGGTTTTGGATGAGCAGGCGACGAACAAGGAGAGAAAGAGAGAATACGAGTGTTTTTTTTTGTTATATGTGTGTGTGTGTTTTAAATAAAGGAGGATGATTCTATATAAGGGTTATTATTTAGTTGCTAAAAAAATAAGAAGGGTGGTAGGGTTTGATAGTTTCGAATCCGGTCTAAAGGAGAGGGGAGGGAGTTGGCTTTGGCCCAGACTTTCTTAAAACTAACAAATAACCGCGATAAATCCGGCCCTAAAACCTTACTTAGCCTGATACTTTTTTCCCTAAAACGCGATTTTTTCGTCCTAGTGCAATTTAAAACACTAGGAAAGCGAAAAAAACAAAAATAAAAATAATTTGGCACTCAAGGCCCGAAAACGTAGAAACAAAAAAGGATGAAATTGTACATTTTCATAAACAAAACGATGATCTTAAAAAGAAACTTGCTAAAAATAATGAAGCTAAAATGGTAATTTATAATGCTTTACTACGTAAAGAATATGAAAGAATTTTTATGTGTCAAATCGTAAAAGAAATTTGAGATACTTTGTTAATCACTCATCAAGGTAATAATCAAGTCAAAGCAAACAAAATAGATCTTCTTGTTCAACAATATGAACAATTCATGATTCCAGAAGAGGAATCAATAGATAATGCATTTACTAAATTTAAAACTATTACTATTAGTCTAAAAGCACTTGATGAAGGTTTTTCTAGTAAGAATTGTGTTAGGAAATTTCTTAGGGCATTACATCCTAAATGACGCGCAAAAGTCACGGCGATTAAAGAATCAAAGAATCTAACAACTCTATCACTTAACGAACTCATTGGAAATTTGAAGGTTTATGAAGAATTAATTAAAAAAGATTCTGAAAGCGTCAAAAGCAAAAGAGAACAAAGTAGATCTATTGCCTTGAAAGCTAGACAGGAATCTAGTGATGATGATAGCTCACCCTTCGATAGTGAAGATGAAGAATACGTCATGGCCGTAAGAGACTTCAAGAAATTCTTCAAAAGACGATGATGATTCGTAAGACAACTATATGAAAAAAGAAAATCATTCCAAAGAAATAAAGACGAAAAAAATGGCAAAGACGAAAGAAAATGCTTTAAGTGTGGAGATCCAAATCATCTCATCGGAGAATGTATGAAACTATCAAAATATCAAAATCAAAAGGCGTTTGTTGGAGGATCTTGGAGTGATAGCGACGAAGATGAAAAAGAGAAGACAAAGGACGAAAAGTGTCTTATGGCTAAAGCTTCCAATGAGGTACTTTCCGAAACCGAATACTTTAGTGATGACCAATCATCATTAGACGAAAATGACTTAGATAGTGAATATAGTAGACTATGCAAAATAGGACTAAAAGTCATGGCTAAAAATAAAACTCTAAAACAAGCTAAAATAGAATTAGAGAATGAAGCACTAGAATTAAAAGATAAATTATCTAGGTTAGAAAAAGGTAAGGAAGTAAATGAAGAATGCAAATTATGTCAAGACCTTAAGTTTGAAAATGAGAAGCTTAGAAAAGAAATATCTAGGCTAAATCAATTTAATGATAGTAGTCACTCACTTAAGAAAATAATAAGTTCTCAAAAACCTTCCGGAGATAAATCCGGTTTAGGATTTAATTTTACCAAAGGGTCACCTAGCGAAACCAAACAAGTAAATTTTGTAAGAGCTCAAGAAGTCGAGTCGAAAGAAAAATTGATAGAATCAAACCCAAACTCAAAACCAAAATTTATACTTATAAACAATACTAAAATTCCTATTGCAAGTGATGATGAGGTAAAACGTTTTTACAAACCTTCCTTAAAACCCGGAGTCGGATTTACTAAACCCACAATGAGGTCTAAAACACCTCCTCCGAGAAGAAAGGAAAACTCTCATCCTCGTTCCAAAACACCTCAACCTAGGAGAGACCAAGGTAGACCAAATTACTCTAACACTAATCACACAATGTGGAATCATCCACACCAACCAAGCTTTACTCAATGTGGAAGATGTTCACCGTGCATGTGTTCAAATCAAATACAAAACATGTTCGAAAACAATAACTTCGAACCCATGAAACGATGGGGACCAAATGGCTAAATCATCATATCTTCCGAGGTCAATCATCTACAAGCACCCTTTGACTTTCGTCAAACAAACTGAAGAACCCATATATGATTTCCATAAATCCTCATCCTTAAAGCTTGCTAGCTTAAAGATTTTAAAGCAATTTCTCTTGAAGGCTAAGGTACGTCTCACATCTAATTACGTAAATTATAGATTGTTATATGATATATTTAATTTTAGTGATAGTTAGAAAATATGGTAGTCATTAGAAATGCCATTTGTTGACTTTCTAGTTTTTAAAAGAATTTGCTCATTAGGAACCATTCTTTCACATAGATTATCCATGAACCACTATAAAATGGAAATCTTCTATGGCCACGAACTCACGTAGACAAAGAAAAATGAGTTTGTGGATAATAATTAACATAGAAGTAGGATTAGTTTTGCATCGGAAAAATCTTAAACCACTATGGATGAAACAAACTCCCTTCCACCTCGACGCTCGCCTCAACTACGTCTATCAAAATCGCCTTGTTGAAGTCTCAACTCCATTCCAATCTCTCATCTTCCACAATATCGACTTTTTCCATTTCAAAACGTATCAATTAATTTTTTCATTCGAAGAAATTAACTCATCATGTTCGCAAGAAGTCTAGTCACCAAATCGTCTTATGTATTGACATCTTGATTATCTCGTCCGAAATAGTCGAAGAAACTTTTTAATTAAACAATGGGTTAATTAAAAATTGTCAATACTCATTCTCACAAAACTGGCCAAAATTCAAAGAATTTTTTTTCCAGGTGGCGGCCCCCTTAAAATTAAGGGGACCGGCCGTGTAAAAAGGGCGGCCCCCTTAATTAATTAAGGGGACCGCCTATCTGTGAAAACAAACACCCCCTTACAGTCGAAATCATATACCAAACATCATTTTTTTCTTCCCTCTTTCTCCCACCTGCTGTAAACGAAAACCCCATTACCAAAACCTTCAAAATCAAACCTCAAATCACCAAATCAACCAAAATTCGCAAGGGGCAATTACTAACAAGTCTATCAACAACATCCATTGTAAGTTTTTCAACCATCTTTTGTTTGATTTCATCCAATTTTGTTTCTAATCAAAATTGGGTGTTTTTAATTATTTTCATAATTCTTAGTTTGATCTAGGATTTCCATAACTACAATGATACCCGTAGTCATAGGAACACTACAACCTTGATAGGATTGAATCAAAACACTTATTGAGTCAAAAAAATTTAAGAACATGTATGCTCATGAACATATAGCCGAATTTTTGCATATATGCATTTTTAAACTTACACATTGTTGATTAATGCCAAAACATGATAAAAATAATCAAGTATTAATCATTCAAACATACATATATATATATATATATTAAATCAATGAGTAAAATTCTATAAAAATAAAAGAGTGTTTGGCTCGTTTCTTAGGATCAATTTTTAGAGTCAAAATGATCATCACTATAGTTTTGTCACTTGTATAAACACTCAACAAACTTGTATAAGTCATCAAGATATATAATTTATATATATATATATATATATATTGATACATTCTATGAAAGGTATAAAATAAAGGGGCGTTTGGTTTAATATTTTAAAACATGGTTTTGAGTCAAAACAAACACTATTTAACTTTTGTTAAGTCAAAAATAATAAACTTATACTTGTCAACAAAATATACACTTAACGTATAGTTTTCGACAAACTTAAACAAATTTTATATTAATAAGGGAGTGTTTGGGTCATAGTCTTGATGTTGAAATATATAACTAATATATATTCTTCGACATCCTAGATTAAGTCAAAAATAAATTAAGGAACATATGGATCACTTCTTACTTGTCCCACATTCGTCACTTTTCAAAACTTCATTTTATTTTCTTTATTATATATTTTTTTGTAACATTTTATGTTGTTGATAACTTGTTTAGGTGACAAAAATGTCGAAAGCTACTACCACCAATATATCCCCCACTAAATCCTACATCCCAAAAGTATTCAAAATTCCCGGCATCTCTCCTACTATTGCCCAATTCTACAAACCTATTGAAAACCGCAACATTCATGAAGGTCGTGTTGTTGATCAAGCCTACTACAAATCCAACAACATCGAGCGTCTTTTTACTAACATTCGCTTCAATTGTCTCTTTCAAATCAACGAACCGATTGTTCCGAGATTTATTCTAGACTTCTATAGTCAAGTCAAGGTACAAACCGATGACTATGGCTATCTTGTCATCTCTTTTATGATTCAACATGAATTCATAACCCTTACTCTCCCTCAATTCGGTTAAATCCTCAAAATTTCATACAATGGTCAAGCCGTTTTTACAAATGATTGGAACCTTGCATCTCTTGAATATTCTCAAGAAACCGAGGGACCATATTGCACCGATCTTCCTACTTCTGAAGACATTTGTCGACTTCTTGAATTGGAACGTGTCATGGTAGACCGTACCATTAAAAGTCAAACCGTCACTCTCAATCCAAATCAAATCCTCACCAAAGAACTAAGCCCCGACATGAAGCAATGGGAAGAACTCATTCGAGAGAATGTGTTCGGACTAGGAGGACATCGGGACCGTCTCCCCGCTTGTCTTGCTCACATGTTGTATTGTGTTGTTGCCGAAGAACAATACAATCTTGCTTATTTCTTTGTCAAAAGAATCGAATGTGCTAGAGCTACTCCAACCGCAAATCTTCCATATGGCATGTTTTTAACTCGTCTTTATCGACACGTCATGGAAACGTATCCTCATCTTGACAATGGCATCTATGACATTGTTAATCGAGTCATGCGTCCTCTTGCCCTAAGACAAACTCGACGACCTCGAAGTGATCGTGGCAAGGCACGTCATTCCGTCTCCTCCTCATCCTCTCATCATCAAGGCACGTCATCTCATCAACATGATGATGATGATGATGTCGAAACTTCTCGAGCAAGTACTCCATCTCCTACCACCTATCTTAACTCTCTTGATTCACTCAACTACCAAAATTACCAAATACCTTCCTCTTTCGAACAAACCGATGAAACTCTCTTTACACGACAAACCACCTTGCTCAACCAATACCAAAATTACCAAATACGTTCCTCACTGAACATCATCGGCGACATGAATTCCCTTCTACCACTATCAAATCAGGGTGTTTAGTGACCTATGGGAGTACACTCCGTACCTTTAGTCCCATTACCCGGTGTGAACATAACCCTACAATTGAACTAAATTTCTAACAATCCTTCCCAATTTAGTACAATCCATTTGCATGAAAAATTAAACATAAACAAACAAGTGCATAAATGAAAATTTCTTAAGGATTGAATTTCCATCTTAGTAATTACATGTTCAAATATTTAAGAATCATGGTGTTATAAGAATTGAACCCTTCAACCCATTTGAATACTAGAAGATAAAAACACACAAGTTTTCAAACATATAAGAAACTCTTGACACTATACAAGTCATGTGTCCATATCCAATTCATAAATGTTGTAAGAGCCAAAGTCCATGCTCCTGAGGTGGCAAAACCTTAACATTTACATAGGTGGTTCCTCTTTATTCATGCTCATACTAAGCAATTTTTTCAAAGAAATTAACCATTGAGAAGTTAACCACTTCATCCTCCTTTATCAGCGGGTTTCAAGCACATCCTTGGGATAATACACATGCTTCAGTCCACTAAACGTTCAGCTTTCCACATTGAACTCAGCTGCCATGTTTCCTCAGCAGGGAGTTTGGTGTCCTAGCATTCTGTGACTTAGTTAGACTTTAGTCCCATCCCTTCAGCAGACTTTATAACCAAGTTTCTAGCCAGTCCCTTCATCAAGTGAATAGCTAAGTTTTGTTGAGACCTCACAAACTCTATAGATACCACCCCATTCGTGATCAGTTCACGAATCATGCTATGCCTGACACCTAAGTGTCTAAACTTCCCATTGTACATCTGGCTATAAGACTTTTCCAATGTAGTAGCACTATCACAACGAATAGAAATAGGTGCTATAGGTTTGACCCACAATGGAATCTCAAGGAGCAAGTTTTTCAACCATTCAACTTCCTTACCAGTAGCTGCTAAAGCCACAAATTCATATTCCATTTTTGAACCAGTGATGCAAGTTAATTTCCTAGAAGCCCAAGAAATTGCACCTCTACCAAGTAGGAATACCCAACCACTGGTAGATGAATTGTCTTCAGTGTTTCTGATCCAGCTTGCATAAGTGTAACCTTCCAACACTGAAGGATAACCAGTATAAGTCAGTCTATAGTCCATGGTTTTCTTCAAGTACTTCAGTACCCTCTGAATTGCTTGCCAGTACTGAGTACTAGGGTTACTAGTATACCTGCTCAGTTTACCCACAACAAATGCAATGTCAGGCCTTGTACAAGTCATGGCATACATTAAGCAGCCAATTACCCTAGAATACTCAAGTTGAGATACATCCTAACCATTATTGGGCATCAGTTTCTCACTTGTATCCATAGGAGTACTAACTGGAGTGCATTTAAAGTGATTGTATTTCTTCAGTACCTTCTCAATGTAATGAGACTGAGAAATTGCTATTTCATTACTTTCATGTTTAATCCTTATACCCAGGATTACATCATCCTCTCCCATGTTCTTCATAAAGAACCTTGATGATAAGAATTTCTTTGTTAGGTCAACCTGAACTTGGTCAGTGCCAAAGATCAGCATGTCATCAACATATAGGCAAACGATTACTCCTTTACCAGATTCATCAAATTTGCTATATACACATTTGTCAGCTTGGTTAAGTAAATAACCATTAGATAAAACCACTTCATCAAACTTTTGATGCCATTGCTTAGGTACTTGCTTCAGTCCATAAAGAGACTTGATCAGTCTACACACCTTAGTTTCATTACTAGGCATGATGAAGCCCTGAGGTTGGTTCATATAAACCTCCTTATCTAATTCACCATTTAAGAAAGCTATCTTCACATCCATTTGATGAATAACCAGATTGTTAATTAATGACATAGCAATTAGAAGTCTTATGGTACTGATACGTGCTATTGGAGCATAAGTATCAAAGTAGTCAATCCCTGACTTCTGTCTAAAGCCCTGAAAGACCAGCCTTGCCTTGAACTTTTAAATAGTTCCATTTACCTTTAGTTTTTTTTGAAGATCCATTTGCAACCAAGAGGTTTGCGACCTGGAGGTAGATCAGCCAACACCCAAGTGTTGTTGCCCATGATGGAGTCCATCTCATTATTAATTGCTTCTTTCTAGAAAGCAACATCCTGAGACTTCATTGCTTCATCAAATGTCTTGGGATCATCCTCAGCATTAAAGCAATAGGAGTTTTGGTCAGAGACCTCATCCCTTGTTCCTTCAATTAAGTATAATTGAAATTCAAGTCTAAAATTCTTTGGAATTCTATTCTTTCTGCTCTTTCTAAGCTCAGGTTCAGGTTGCTGAACAACCTCTTCAGTGACCTCTTCAGGGGCCACTGAACCACCAATGTCTTCAGTTCCATTTGGAATCCTGAGATTTGGTTTGGGGACTGAAGAGAATCTATTCTCATCAAAGATAGCATCCCTTGATTTAATTATTAATTTAATTAAAACTGAGTCATTAGGTTCAATACCATAGAACCTAAAAGCCTTGAAATGCTCAGCATATCCAACAAAGATGCATTTAATGCCTCTTTTACCCAAAGTTTTCAGCTTTGGATCAGGGAGTCTTACAACTGCCCTACAACCCTAAACTCTGAGATATTTCAGGTTTGGTTTCCTTTTAGTACAAAGTTTATAAAGGGTAATCTTGTTCCTTTTGTTTGGAACCCTATTTAATAAATAGCAAACAGTTAACATAGCTTCACCCTAGAACCCTTAACTTAGTCTTGAGTAGGACAACATAGAATTAACCATTTCTTTCAGTACCTTGTTTTTTTTTTCAGATATACCATTTTGTTGTGGAGTATAGGGGGCAGTCATTTCATGGATAATACCAACAGACTGAAAATACAGAGTATCCATGTACTCACCTCCCATATTAGTCCTGAATCTTTTAATCAGAGGCCCTTGTTGTAATTCAACTTCAGTTTTTGAATACTTTAAATTTATCATATGCTTCATCCTTAGTATGTAAATGACACAAATCATTGTGGATCAGCTCCAAAATTTTAATTTCATGTTTTACATTTTGAAATTGTTTCTTAGTTATTTTGGTCAGCATGCAAGTTTTACACTTTTCAGTGTCCATGCCAAAAGCTGAGATTAACCCATCCTTAGACATATCTTGCATCCTCTTAAAGTGGACATGGCCCAGTCTAGCATGTCATAGGATTAAATCATTCAGTTTAGAGGTTGACATGAAGGCTGAACCAATATTGTCATTGACAATATTAAGCCTGAACATATGATTACATAAATAACCAAAACCAATAAACACACCATGTTTGGATAAAACAAATTTATTAGATTCAATCACTTGTTTATAACCACAATTATTCAAGACACTACTAGAAACCAAATTCTTTCTTATATTAGGAACATGCAAAACATTAAACAACGAAACAATCTTTTCAAGAACAAAGCCTAGGGGATATCTAGCATGGTAAAACCGGCACCATGGCGGGAACAGCGAGGGGGGGGGTGAAGTAGGGGTTTATGGGAAACATACACAATATGGGATAGGATAGTGGAAGAGAGGGGGGCCGTTGTATGTATGCGAGTTTGGAAGGGAGTGAGGAGGAAAGTAGAAGGGGGGAGGTGTTGCAGTTGTTTACAACAACTTCAAGAAATAAGTTTGAAAGTACAAAAGACAACATAAATTGTTTTCCATTCGAACATGGATATTTCCCAAAAGACATGATTCTTGGACAAAAGATGACATCTTGACTAAGGATTTACAAGCAAGCACTAAGTATCCACTTTAGGAACGTCACCTGAAAAGAATGATAAAAATGGTCAACTATTGAAAATAGTTGGTGAGCTCACAGGAATATGTAACCAAAATAGTTTAATAAAAGAGTAGATGTCCAATAATAGTAATCCAAACCGATATCAGTTGCCAATAAAGTAGAGAGTCTAAATATGACTCATGCTTCCAAAGAGAGTTCCCGTTACTCAAGTAACGTAGCACAAATCAATGTATATTAGCTATATGTGATTTATGCGAGACTACTTAAATGCATTAAAGCCTCCTATATACTAAATACACACAATAATGGGTAGTCATTTACCCCCGATCTAAATCACAATGCAATGTGTCCTAGTACTATGCACTTCGTTTATGGTGGGAGTGAGGAAGGGCTAATCTCTTAATAGCGCTATCCATAAGTACTAACGTCTCATCCCATTGAGGGGGATATAGTGAGCTAAAAGTAGTGGCGGGTTCCAAGCATACAACAAACAAAACATTAACAAGTTTCAAGTTTCAAAGTTTTTTGTTTTTTTTTTTTTTTTTTTTTTTTTTATTTTTTTTTTTTTTTTTTTTTTTTTTTTTTCAAACACTTTTTCCAAGTTTAACAAGTTCAAATCAAGTTCAAGTATGCTCGAAAGGTTAAACACATAAAAGTACAAGCATAGTAAATAAATAGACACATCATGCTTTCCATCCCAAAACATTTAAAATCATGTAAAAGAGGGGTTGTGAGAACTCACCATAATTAGAAGTATCGACCGAGAAAATCAACAAAGGAAGAAGAACGCTAACAACTCAACCGCGGCCTATAATGATAGCAGTCCGCGTATTATAAAATATAAGTATAAGAAAATGTAGAATTTGCATAAGTATAAAATATATATTCCGACATACATGTAAATCTTATATTGTAGAATCGATGTGCGTGCCAAACTTACTTACTTTTACCCACTACGTGTTAACCTTAAGATTTATTACATTTTAACCCATTCCGACTAATATGAAATTTTAATGAAAATTACCAATTTTAACCCGTTATCAAGATTAAGACATCTAGACGCGAATAAAAGTGAAAGACAAACTTATTAGTTGAAATTTCAGTTTTAGTAAATATATTTTTCGCCATACTATTTTCTATAACACTAATTAACTATTCAAAGAATTTTGCCAAATTGGACCTTTTATATATATATTTTTCTAAGTTTGACTCATCAAAAATGACCCGTCTTAATGCACTTTTAAACTTAGCTAGCCTCGCGAAAAAGTAAAACAACATTTTGAGCAAATTTTTAGTTTTATCCGAGACCTGAAACAACACAGATAATGACCAAAATGCCCTTTTCTCGAATATGATGCAACTAAAAAAAAACGCAAAATTTTATTCTAAGCTTTTCGACCCGTCATTAAGCATTTTTAGACTTAGTTATCTTTAAGGAAAGGTAAAACGACATTCTGAACAACTTTTTAGTTTTACCCAAGACCCAAAACTCGACGGAAAATGACAAAATACCCTTTTCAGTTTCTGCATAAAACAAATACTTTTATTAAGTGCTGATTTTGTTTTTAACATTTTTCGCAACTTCAATCGGCCGTAAAACGTTCGTTATTGAGAGTTAGAAGCCGAATTTTATATTGAAACGTTCGTATTAACGTCCTCTATCATTATTCCTAGGACAATTTCAGTTTTAATAATTTCAACTCGCCTAAACACGACCTTTAATTTTCTGCTCTTATTGAGTATCTTTCAACTCCTTCAAAACTTTATTTTCTCGCGTTGCGAACATCGCCAACGCTCCTAAACTAGCCTAGCCCCATAACTAGTCATCTCAAACCATCAATAAACCTCAACACGCGACATGCACCTCAATCAATGGATTCACAATACAAGATCTAACACATGTATGGAACATATATTTAAATCGATGAAAAAAAGTTAAGTAGAAAACTTACAAACACAATGCAATGTCAAGAAAATCAACACAATCAAACCCTCCTGGGTTTGATCTTAGCCGAATACCACAACACCCAAACAATGACCCAAAACTTGATTTTGTTACACCAAATCTTGTTTACACAATTAATATCAAACCCTTGCAACACTAATTATACCTAATTTGATCAAAACCCTTAAAATAAAAAATAAGAACTTATAAAATATGGTGTATGGTGATTTATTGTTGTTAAGGAATGATTAGGGTTTGGTTTAGAAGTGATTTAAGCTTGAATGTGAGTGATTTAGGAATTTTAAGTGATGATTTTGGTGGTTTTGGAGGACGGGTCAATGAACAATGAAGAGAGGAGAGGAGGGATACGATATTTTTGTTAATTGTACTATGTGTTTTATAAAAGGAGGATATCTTATATATATATATATACGGGTTAATCTTTGTTTGTATCGACTCACAAAATAAATTAAAAAGGGATGTTTGCTTGGGAATGTAACCGGCCACCCTTATGGTTGGGCTTGGTTTCCATATATATATATATATATACATTTTAATTTTGTACTACACTATTTTTTGGGCTAAAACCTTTAGTTAATTTGTTATTAATCATAAAATTACTATTTTGACGCGGCTTCGGCAAAAACGCGGGAAAAGTCAAAAAATACTAAAATAAAAATAATTAAGCTTCTGAAGCTAAACTATGGAGTTGTTGATTTCTCGATCGCTAAAACGGATAATTATACAAAGCATGACTCGCGAATGATTAAAATTGACGATTTTAATAAAAATCGACTAAAAATAATAAAATAAATTCTATAAAATTTAGAAAATAAATTAAAGCTCGGGATAAATAGTGACCTTAAATCCAAAAGGTGAGTCCATAAATAAATAAAGGAGTCAATTATCATACGTTTGCTTTCGGTTACTGACCTTAAAAATTGACGGATGTCACAGTTTTCCCCCATTAAAGGGAATTTCGTCTCGAAATTTCAGTTACTCGTCTTAAGCCGTAGCGCTCGTGAACAGTTGCGGGTACTTGCGCTTCATCTCGTCTTCTTGTTCTCAAGTAAATTCTGGTCCTCGTCGGGAATTCCAACGAATTTTCACGATGGGAATCTTACTTTATTTAAGCTTCTTGACCTCACGGTCCATAATTTCAATAGGTTCTTCAACAAAGCGTAATCCTTTTCTCGATCGTGATCTCTTCTAGCGGTACGTGCAAATTTATATCGGCCAAACATTTATTCAGGTTCGACACGTGAAACGTGTCGTGAATGCCTACAAGTTCTTGTGGTAAGTGCAATCGATAAGATACAGGACCAACTCGCTCGACAATCTCGAACGGTCCTACGTATCTTGGTAAAAGCTTACTTATCTTGCCAAAACGTACTACGCCTTTCCAGGGCGACACTTTGAGTAGTACTTTATCACCATCACTAAACTCTAACGGCTTTCGTTGATTTTCGGCATAGCTCTTCTGGCGATCACGTCCAGCCTTCAATCTTTCTTTAATTTGAACAATCTTGTCGGTGGTCTCCTAGATAATTTCCAGTCAAATTAGCTTGCTTTTTCCTACTTCTGCCCAAGCTATGGGCGTTCGACATTTCCTCCCATATAATGCTTCAAATGGGGAACACTTCACGTTCGAGTGGTAACTGTTGTTGTATGAAAATTCTACTAATGGTAGATGAGTATCCTAGTTACCGCCAAAATCAATTGCACAAGCTCTAAGCATATCTTCCAAAGTTTAAATGGTACGCTCACTTTGGCTATCGGTCTAGGGATGGTAAGCAGTACTCAAACCCAGTTGCATTCCTAATGCTTTCTGTAGCGATTGCCAAAATCGTGATGTGAAATGACTATCACGATCAGATATAATTGACACGGGCACACCGTGCCTTACTATGATCTTGTTGATGTACAACCTTGCAAGCCTCTCCGTCTTGTAGTCTTCACGAATAGCTAAGAAATGTGTCGATTTGGTCAGTCGATCGACTATGACCCAAATCGCATCATGTCCGCTACTAGTTCTCGGTAATTTCATTATGAAGTCCATAGTGATATTCTCCCATTTCTTCTCAAGAATCTCTGGCTGTTGGAGCAATCCTGATGGTTTCTAGTGTTTTGCTTTGACTTTAGAGCAGGTCAAACACTTATTTACATACAAAGCGATATCCTTCTTCATTCTGGGCCACCAATATATGTCTCGTAAATCATAGTACATCTTGTCTGCTCCAGGATGTACATAATACTTTACGGCGTGGGCTTCGTTCATGATCAAAGTTCTTAAATTGCCATAAGCTGGCATCCAGATTCGCTCAACGAAATACAATCCGCCATCTTCTTTTCTTACAAACTGTTTGTCTAATGCCCGTAACATTTTTGCTGGAGTGTTGACGTCCTTGAAGGCTTTGCTCTGAGCTTCCATAATCTTAGCCTTAATGCTAGAGTGAATTGTCATGCTCAAAGCTCGAGCTCGTCTCAGTTTCATCCACTCCTTCTTGCTTAATGCATCAGCTACTACGTTCGCTTTACCTGGGTGGTAGCGAATCTCGCAGTCATAATCACTGAAAAGTTCTATCCATCATCTCTGATGCATATTTAATTCTTTTTGATCAAAAATATGCTGAAGGCTTTTATGATTAGTGTGGATAACACTCTTTGTTCCGTACAAGTAGTGTCTCCACATTTTGAGAGCAAATACCACTGCGCCTAACTCCAAATCATGAGTGGTGTAGTTCTTCTCATGGATTTTAATTTATTTGGATGCGTATGATATCACTTTGTTTCTCTGCATCAAAACACAACCAAAACCTTGGTTTGATGCGTCACAGTAAACTACAAAATCATCTGTGCCCTCAAAAAGTGCCAGAATCGAAGCATCACACAACATGTCCTTCAGTGTCTGAAAGGCGTTCTCCGGTTCATCACCCCACTCAAATTTCTTATCCTTTTGAGTCAATAGGGTGAGAGGCTTTGCAATCTTCAAGAAGTTTGCGATAAATCGCCTATAATATCCCGCCAATCCTAAGAATGAACGGATCTCGGTTGGGGTCTGTAGGGGCTTCTAGTTCTTTACTGCTTCAATTTTGTTGGGATCCACATGTATTCCTTCACTGTTTACTACATGTACGAGAAAACGAACCTCTTGTAGCCAAAATTCACATTTTGAGAATTTCCCGAACAATTTCTCATTTTCAAGCAACTTCAATATCAATTTCAGGTGAACCTCATGCTCATCTTTAGACATTGAATAAATTAAGATGTCGTCAATAAAGACAATGACAAACTTGTCAAGATACGGCCTACATACGCGGTTCATAAGGTCCATGAACATCGCGGGAGCGTTAGTTAGACTGAAAGGCATGATCGTGAATTTAAAATGTCCGTATCTCATCCTGAATGCAGTTTTGGGAATATCTTCTTCGCGTACTCTCAACTGATGATAGCCAGATCGAAGGTCTATTTTTGAAAAATACCGTGACCCTTGCAACTGATCAAACAAGTCATCGATCCTAGGAAGAGGGTAGCTATTCTTGATGGTTAGCTTGTTAAGCTCTCGATAGTCTATACGCATGCGGAACGAACCATCCTTATTTTTCACGAACAACACCGTTTCTCCCCATGGTGAAGAACTAGGTCATATGAAACCTTTGTCTTGGAGCTCTTTAAGTTGGTTGGACAGTTCTTGCATTTATGTAGGTGCCAAACGATAAGGTGATTTTGCAACAAGCATAGCTCCAGGAATAAGATCTATGCGAAACTCTACTTCACGAGATGAGGGTAAACCTGATAAATCTTTCGAAAACACGCCAGGGAATTAACGTACAACATGGATGTCTTTGAGTTTCGGCTTGTTCACTTTCATGGTTTTCAACTATTTCAGGTTCCCTTTGAGATGTTCTCCTTGAACTTCCAATATTTCCTCGTTAGATAACAGGATTTGGATAATTTTCTCAAAGCAAAATATCTTAGCTCTACGTTTGGATAACCAATCCATTCCCACAATCACGTCAAAACTACTATGACCAAAAGGAATCAAATCGATGATAAATGTATGACCTTCTAGTTTAAGTCTACAACCTCGAACAATCATATTGGTTACTACTTTAAGGCCGCTAGCTATTTCAATCTCATAACCGGGGCTTATGACACTAGGTTTCACGTTAATCAATGGCAAGAAGTTGGTAGATATAAAGCTATAATCAACAATAGAATCAAACAAAAATGTAGCGAAATGATCGTTTCGAGAAAATGTACCCGTCACAACATTCGGGTCTTGTAGAGCTTCAACAACACTTAGGGAAAAGGCTCTACCCTGTGCTCGATTCCTTTTGTTCCCCAGGTTGGGGTTTCCTTCGATTTCTAGCACGGTGTTTGGGCGATTTCCTCCTGCGGTAGTGGCTCGGTTCATCCTTGGGCAATTCCTCCTAAAGTGGTTAGAATCTCCACACTCAAAACAAGTTGGTCTTGGTCTTTCATTAGTAGCTCTACCCATGCAGTATCGGGTAAAGTGGCCCACTTGGTTACATCGACCGCAAACAGGGCAGTTACCAGAATGATGGAAGTTGCATTTTGCACACTTCGGATGTGGACCAACATACTAACGTTGCCCTTGTCCTTGCTCCTGAGCTGTCAGAGCAAAGTTCCTTCTAGTTCTTTATCTCTTATTCCTATCATCCCTTCCTCGGTTCCGGTTCTAATCATTCGACCTCTTCTTGTTCCCAGCATTTTCCTTTTTATTAAATATCCCTTCCTTGATACCATCGGTGGTCAAACAATTGGCCATGCTCATAGCACTCTGAATACTAGTGGGTTTGGATGAAGTAACATGTGCCTTGATCTCGGGAGCTAGACCCCGTATGTAGCGATTGACACGTTGGTTCTCTAGGGTAACCATGTGTGGCACCAGCCTTGCCAACTCATGAAATCTAGCTGTATACCCATCAATATTTGACCCAACCATCTTATGATTCCAGAATTCTTTTTCAAGCTTTTGAATTTCATCATCAGGACAATATTCCTCCATCAGCAGCTTCTTAAAATCTTCCCAAGGTTGTGCTATAGCAGTTGCCTATCCTCGAGTTTGAATAAGGGCATTCCACCATGTTAGGGCATGGCCTTGCAGCATACTAGACGCGAAATTGACTTGGCTCTCTGCGGGGCACTTAGTGATATGGAGTACAGACTCAATGCTTTCAAACCAAGTTAGTAAACCAACTGCACCTTCTGTGCTGAAGAGTTCCTTGGCACCAGAAGCCCTAAATGTTTTGATACTGCAACTTTGTGTGACCTCTCTTTGATTTGTTCGATTTCCTCCGAGGGCTTGAACAAGTTGAGTTAGCATATTCGACAATGCGGTGTTAAGTTGCCGAGTCATTTCATCTGCTGTTTCGTTAGGAGGGTTGGTGTTGTTGGCAGTGTTACTACGTGTGCTCCTTCCTGCCATAATTCTACAAATTAACAAAAATATTCACCTTATTAGAAACTTGACAAACCGTACCTTCAATCAGTTTATACATATTCACATAAATATAGTTAAAGAATGAACATGTTTAGAAATTTTTAACTCAGTTAAGGTTGAATATAGCACTTTTAAACGAAGTGTTTAAATGAATAATGAAACATATATAGATGTACTCTACCAATTTAAATCAACCATGTTTAATATTTAAACAAAATTTAGTGGTATACATATTTAGGTGACAAACTAAGTTTTTTTTTAATAAGGAATATCTATATTTTATCTCACAAATTAATAATATTTAATAAATATGGTTCCAAACTTTCTAAAATATATATTAAATTGGTTGCCCAGAAAATAGATCAATAATTAATTATTTAGTTAAGCATTGTAAAAGTTTACCGTTTTGTTCGTTATATAAATAAAATTTAAGTGATCAGATAACATTTTACAAAAATCCTTCCAAAAGATAACGATAATAATATCAATCAAATTTTGACACTTGATCTACACAACCGATCCAAATGGTTTATTATATCATAATAAAGAGGAACTACACAATCAGTAATCCGAAAGAGCATGAAATTAACCGTGCGGGTAGGCTACACTAGTACACCCTCATTGGTATAACTGCCAACAACTAAACCAGAAAGGAATTTGGTAGGGTAAGGACAAAACACCACGCATTTATGCTTTCAGCCCTAGTCTCTCTATAGTCGCGTTGCATCCACGTCGTTTGAGTATCCACATCCAAACATCCAAGCCTCACCCATCCTCGAGTGAATTCTTCAAAGGTCTTAAGCCATGTAGCAACTTGAAGCATAATTTCACAACTCATCAAACAAGAACTGTCATGAAATCAAGGTAGAAGTTGGTAAAAGGCCCAATGTTTTTGAAAAATTGACTCAACTTTGGGGTCGCTTAGAAACAAAATCTTGAATCACTGAACATGGAGTTTGCGAACAAGCAAAGAATGCTTACATTCGCAGCCAAACGGTTGGCTTAATAGTATGACGAAGTAAGAAAGAGACGTGACCAAAATATAGGTCGGCGTAGCTCTAATAGTGAAAGAACGAACGTTTCTACATGCCGTGCATACGTAGCTCACCTGCTGCTCGGATCGGGCTCTAACTCGGAATCTATCAACGAGTCCTCCTCAAGGTATTATGCAGGGTAAAGATACGAAAAGCAGTTAAGTGTACGTTGCGACTCACTCGCGGAGTCATCAACATGCGAAGACGATCTACGAGACATATATTAACTGTAATGGTGTCCGTAATAACAATGTGCTTAAGGACAGTTGTGACAACAATAACCGACGTAAAAGCAAACTCAGGATATAAATAAATCAATCAGAGACAAGCATGGTGTATTTAAGCGTTATTAGTGGACATCTAAGAGCATGCAGTGTATGGTGCACATAATTCCTAGTATGCTCTTCGGTGACTAAAGTGGAAGGTCGGTTTTTAAACTCGTTTAAAATAATAACTAAACCCAGTGTTGCATGATACTCCCTAAGTTAGACATAGTTGATCAAGTTATGTCTAATTGAGGTCTAATGATGCAACCACTCGGATTAGTCGACTCGTTTCATATTCAGTGTTTTTAGAAAAGAAAATCATTTTGGTTATATTTCGGATTTTTATTTTGAAAAAAAATAACGTTCTCTATAACCTTAGGCTCTGATTACCAATCTGTCACACCCCACCAAGGCGGAACCGCGAGGTGTAACATATTAATAAACATCACACAAGATGATATATATAAACACCATACATGTTAAATAAAAGTAAAGTTATATGAGTTACAACAACTTCAAGAAACAAGTTTGAAAGTACAAAAGATAACATAAATTATTTTCCATTCGAAAATGGATATTTCCCAAAAGACATGATTCTTGCACGAAAGATGACATCTTGACTAATGATTTAAAAGCAAGCACCAAGTATCCACTTTAGGAACGTCACCTGAAAAGCATGATAAAAATGGTCAACTATTGAAAATAGTTGGTGAGCTCACAGGAATATGTAACCAAAATAGTTTAATAAAATAGTAGATGACTAATAATAGTAATCCAAACCGATATCAATTGCCAAAATCCAAATATGACTCATGCTTCCAAAGAGAGTTCCCGTTACTCCAAGTAACGTAGTACAAATCAATGTATATGTATGCTATAATGTTTATGCGAGGCATTACTTAAACGCATTCAGCCTCCCAGATTCCAAATTACAACACAATATGGGTAAGCGTTACCCCCGATCCAAATCACAATGCAATGTGTCCTAGTACTATGCACTCCGTTTATGGTGGGAGTGAGGAGAGGCTAATCTCCTAATAGCGCTATTCATAAGTACTAACGTCTCATCCCGTAAAGGGGGATATAGTGAGCTAAAAGTAGTGGCGGGTTCCAAGCATACAACAACATACATATCAAGTTCAAGTTCAAGCTCATGTTCAAGTTCAAGTTCAAGTTCAACACGTTTTCCAAGTTCAACAAGTTCAAGTATGCTCGAAAGTTTAAACACATAAAAGTACGAGCATAGTAAATAAATAGACACATCATGCTTTTCACCCCCAAAGATTTAAAATCATGTAAAAGAGGGGATGTGAAAACTCACCGTAATTAGAAGTATTAACCGAGAAAATCAATAAAGGAAGAAGAACGCTAACAACTCAACCGCGACCTATAATAATAGCGGCATGCGTATTAGAAAATATAATTATAAGAAAATGCATAATTTGCATAAGTATAAAATATATATTCTGGCATACACGTAAATCTTATATTGTAGAATCCATGTGCGTGCCAAACTTACTTACTTAAACCCACTACGTGTTAACCTTAAGATTTATTACATTTTAACCCATTCCGACTAATATGAAATTTTAATGAAAATTACCAATTTTAACCCGTTATCAAGATTAAGACATCTAGAACCAGAATAAAAGTGAAAGACAAACTTATTAGTTGAAATTTCAGTTTTAGTAAATATATTTTTCGCCATACTATTTTCTATAACACTAATTAACTATTCAAAGAATTTTGCCAAATTGGACCTTTTATATATATATTTTTCTAAGTTTGACTCATAAAAAACGACCCGTCGTAATGCACTTCTAAACTTAGCTAGCCTTGCGAAAAAGTAAAACGACGTTCTGAGCAACTTTTTAGTTTTACCCGAGACCTGAAACAATATAGAAAATGACCAAAATGCCCTTTTCTCGAATCTGATGTAACTAAAAAAAGGCAAAGTTTATTCTAAGCTTTTCGACCCGTCGTTAAGCATTTTTAGACTTAGGGGGTGTTTATTTTTTGCTTAATGGCTGTTTGGTAACAAAATCTTCTCCAAATAGGATCAAAAATATGTTTCTTTTTTGCTTAATATGAAAGGATATCCTAGATGCAAATAGGTACAAAAACTACACCCATTCACAATCAGGATACACACTTTATACATAAAGTCTATTTTACCTTAAATGCCAAACATGTTCTTATTCATCTTGCTAGTTAACCTTTAAATGTTTCATCACTACCACACTCGTCTGTCACCGCCACTCCACCTTCGTCATTTCCTCCACGTCATCCTTTTGCTGACACTTTCACACAAACGCTGGCCTTTCCTCCACCACTTGTTCATTTGACTTCTAGAAACATAGATTCAAACATCCATTTGAAATAATGTTTTATTTGGGGATACCATCCAAATTAGCTGTTGAAATTTTGTATTGAATAATAGATTCGAAAATAAAATACAAAATATAGATTTATGGTTATGTAATTAGATGTAAGTAAGAAATAAGGGTTTTGGTTTAGAGATTGTGATTGATAAACTGGGTTTAAGAAATTTAAGAGTTTATTTGATGAATTATAATTTATAATTGGGGTTCATTTAGAGTTGTAAATTTAAATTTTGTATGGTTTGTGTTTCATGTTTATGGAATTAAAGGATAAGAAGTTGGTGTTAGGTAGAAGTACTAGAGATGAAAGGGTAAAGTAGTCACTTACTATATTAAAATGTTTCATTAAGGATGAAAAAAGAAACACATTTGCTTACACGTCTTTTGTTACTAACAAGTGACATTTATGAAAAAGAACATCAATTCCAAAAAAAAGAAAAGAAACAGGGCCTTAGTTATCCTCGCGGAAAGGTAAAACGACATTCTAAATAACTTATTAGTTTTACCCGAGACCCAAAACTCGATGAAAAATGACAAAAATACCATTTTCAGTTTCTGCAGAAAACTAATACTTTTATTAAGTGCTGATTTTGTCTTAAACATTTTTCGCAACTTCAATCGGCCATAAAACGTTCGTTATTAAGAGTTAAAAGCCGAATTTTATTTCGAAACGTTGGTATTAACGTCCTCTATCATTATTCCTTGGACAATTTCAGATCTAATAATTCGACTCACCTAAACACGATCTCTAATTTTCTGCTCCTATTGAGTATCTTTCAACTCCTTCAAAACTTCAATTTCTCACGTTGCGAACATCACCAACGCTCCTAACCTAGCCTAGCCCCGTAACTAGTCATCTCAAACCATCAATAAACCTCAAAATGCGACATTCACCTTAATCAATGGATTCACAATACAAGATCTAACACATGCATGGAACATATATTTAAATCGATGAAAAACATTTAAGGAGAAAACTTACAAACACAATGTAATGTCAAGAAAATCAACACAGTCAAACCCTCTTGGGTTTGATCTTGGCCAAATACCACAACACCCAAACAATGACCCAAAACTTGATTTTGTTACACCAAATCTTGTTTACACAATTAATATCAAACCTTTGCAACACTAATTATACCCAATTTGATCAAAACCCTTAAAATCAAAAATCAAGAAAAATCATGAACTTATAAAACATGGTGTATGGTGATTTATTGTTGTTAAGGAATGATTAGGGTTTGGTTTAGAAGTGATTTAAGCTTGAATGGGAGTGATTTAGGAATTTTGAGTGATTATTTTGGTGGTTTTGAAGGATGGGTCGACGAACAGTGAAGAGAGGAGAGGAGGGATACGGTATTTTTGTTAATTGTACTATGTGTTTTATAAAAGGAGGATATCTTATATATATGGGATAATCTTTGTTTGTATCGACTCACAAAATAAATTAAAAAGGGATGTTTGCTTGGGCTTGTAACCGGCCACCCTTATGGTTGGGCTAATTATACCCAATTTGATCAAAACCCTTAAAATCAAAAATCAAGAAAAATCAAGAACTTATAAAACATGGTGTATGGTGATTTATTGTTGTTAAGGAATGATCAGGGTTTGGTTTAGAAGTGATTTAAGCTTGAATGAGAGTGATTTAGAAATTTTGAGTGATTATTTTGGTGGTTTTGGAGGATGGGTCGACGAACAGTGAAGAGAGGAGAGAAGGGATACGATATTTTTGTTAATTGTACTATGTGTTTTATAAAAGGAGGATATCTTATATATATGGGATAATCTTTGTTTGTATCGACTCACAAAATAAATTAAAAAGGGATGTTTGCTTGGGCTTGTAACCGGCCACCCTTATGGTTGGGCTTGGTTTCCATATATATATATATATAATTTTGTACTACGCTATTTTTTGGGCTAAAATATTTAGTTAACTTGTTATTAAACATAAAAATACTATTTTGATGCTGTTTTGAAAAAAACGCGAGGAAAGTCAGAAAATAATAAAATAAAAATAATTAAGCTTCCGAAGCTAAACTATGGAGTTGTTGATTTCTCGATCATTAAAACGAATAATTATACAAAGCATGACTTGCGAATGATTAAAATTGATGATTTTTAATAAAAATCGACTAAAAATAATAAAATAAATTCTATAAAATTTAGAAAATAAATTAAAGCTCGGGATAAATAGTGACCTTA
>BQNB010011114.1:10364-68328 GCA_026074375.1 Tanacetum coccineum
ATTAAGCTAAAATTGCTGAAGTTTAAACCCTTTTTTATTAGAGATAGAAAAAATTACAACATAAACTTTTTAAATGAACTGAGTTACAATACTTGCTTCAAAGAAAACACTTAATTAAAACATTTAAACTAAAAAAAACATAGTAAAGTGGTGTCCTCAACTTCGGCTTGCTTTTCTTCTTTTATAGAGGCTCCTTTGCCTTCTCTTTGACTTGGGTTGAGTTAGCTGTGAGAGTAGGACACTCCCCAAGCAATCCTAGCCTTCCTTGGCCTTGTATACAATCTCAGCCATTGATGGGGTTTCGGGTTGAGTGATTTTTGCAAGTGGGAAGGGGAATAGGGGCAGGGTAAGGTGGGAATGAGCTGGGAGATGTAGGAAAGTACTTGGGATAGTGGTTTGGGAGTGAAAACAGGGGGAGAGGGTGGTATGGTTTTTGGCGGGAGTGGGTTGAGGACAGTTATGGTTGGGAAGGTTTAAAAGGGAAGAATGAAAAAGATGCAAGAGTGGCCCTTGATGTTTCTTTCTCTTTTCATTTCTTTTTAAACCCTTTCTTAGTTATAACCGAGTTTGGGTTTTAACAGCTTTAGTCCCTGCGTTTTTATAACTAAAAGTTTAAAGAGGGTTTTGGAAAATGGCAAATTAGGTCCCTGCTGTTTATTACTAAAAAGGAATAAAAGAGGTTTTGGGAATTTGCAAAAATGGCCCTTGTGTTTGTATTTTTCTATTTTCCTTATAAAACAACTTTTAAAACTTGGCATTTTTGGCCCCTGAGTTTTATAAAAAAGATGTTTTGGGCTATTGGGCTTGTATTGGGCCCAATTGAGTTGGGTTTGGGCCCAATAAGGTTTAGACTTATGTTATTGGGCTTTTTAAGGCCCAATAAGGTTTTGGAGTGGGTTTTGCGTGTACAATGGCTGAGATTGGCTGTAACTGGGCTAGGATTGGGCCTTCAAAGTCTTCACAGTCTTTGTCAATTGCACACAAATGGGCTGTTGTAATTGATTGAGGGCCCATTTGGTCTTCACAGTCTTCATAAATATACTATTGGGCTTTCCCGGCCCATCAGATGGGTTAAGATTGCATTCAATAGTATTCTTCAGTTCCGGCTCCGGTTTGACTGCTGATTCTTCAGTATTGACTCTGACTTTGGCATTTTTGGACTTTGGCCTTGATTTTGCACAGTCTTTTCCATTCCATGCTCAGTTTTGTCATTTTGGCTTGGTTTTCTGTCTTTTTGATGATATCCACTTCCTGCACAATACAAATGCAAAACAAACATATATTTGGCAGTTTTTGTCTGTTTTTGGTCATTTAAGCTCGTTTTTAGAGGTAAAAGATATGTGTAATTAAGCACTTATCATCGAGCAAAAATATTTTCCATCTTATTCTATTCCCGCGGTTAAGATTCCGGTATCAAAAAATATTCCAAGTGAGTCACCTTTGATCAAACAATTAGCCAAGATAAAAGTTTGTTTTGAAAAGCTGTCTTTGCTAATACAATAGAACTGTAAAAGAGCAAGCATTTTTTACACATCACCGGCAGATATACAAATCAATGATTTTTGTCAAGATCAAGTTAAACCAATTCTTAACGAGTTGAAGGTTTATCTTGAATTCTTTCAGAATCTATTTCAAAGGGATAAAAAAGAAATTAAAGATGTTTTTGAGTCGACAGAAAGTGAGCTTGATGAACTAGAGAAGCAAAATGATTTGTTGAAAGATCAACTTTTGGAAGCATCTCTCAAACATGATGTTGAGCTGTGTGTGTTGTTAAATCATGAATGCATAGATAAGATCTTAAGTGATGAACTTGATCAAGTCAAAAAGAAATCTTTTGAGATTTAAGAGGGTTTACAGTCTAGAATAAAAATTCTTGAAAAAGATGTTCAAAGATGTCAAAGCAAAGTGTTGATTTTGAATTAAAGCTACAACATATAAAAGAAAAACATAAATGGGATTCAACTTCGAGAAATAAAAACACAAATCCTCTTGATTACTCTTGGAATTTCAAGTGTGGAGAAACTGAGAATGAGAACGTGTCTTTGGATTTTAATCGTGCAATCTTTGATAAAAGAACGCGACAATGTCAAAAATTGAATATCAAAAGCTTTTCGATTCAATCAAAAAGACACAGTCTCAAACTCAAAAGGAAATGGATGAATTAATTGTTCATGTTTCTGAGAAAACATATGCATATGGTGCTATTCTTGCTGAGAATCAGGATCTTTTGTCTACCATATCTGAGTTAAAGACAAGATTGGAAAAAGTTGAAAAAGGTAAGTCTGTAAATCCTAAGTTTAACAAAAACAAATGGTTCTCAATCTCTTCTTTGTGTCACACCACTAATAAACACGCTTTTCAAAAGAAAACGGATTGTTTCCAAAACAGAAGAAAACCATGTTGTGTCAAAACCAGTCACTTTAAGACCTTTCGTCTAACAAACAAACAGGGCAAAATAGAACAAAAATGTATAAACCAGGAATGTTACAGAAGTTTTCAAAACATAAGGAAATTACAAATAACAAGACTAAAAATTGAGTTTATATTCTACAGGAGTGTATGGCGTCATCTGAGTTTGAAGGACCCAATGATAAGATTCAAGTGTTACGAACAGTGTATTAGTCAACTCTAAGAAAGCAGCAAAGAATGTTTCAGTTTATCTTAGGAAAAATAAGAAAAAAAGATAATACATCTGCGATATGTTATTTTGAATAAGGAGATGTAATTGATGTTGATGTTGCAAATGCTTCTAAAGCGAAAACTTTGTTATGTGTTTCTTGTATGCAAAATGTGCTTATTCCTTGTCATGATAAATGTCTTGCAAAGCATAAATTGAATATGCGTTCAAAATGTTTGCAGAACCTTCTCCACTATTCTAGAACCACCAAAAATCTTTAAAAACTACTTAATAGCTCTCTATAGACTAGGTTTTATATGAAGAGACACAATCTTAGTCTATAGATACTACTTTGTCGTTTCCAAATATACGATTGATGTAGAAATGCCTTTAAAGCAAATGTTAAGGTTTCTAGTGTGTCTAGGTAAAGAAAAAAATTTGCAGCGATAAACCGTTAAGACATTCATAAAGAACAAGATTGAACAAGTTGAATTTGGCAAATGTGGTTTGTATCTACAACCAATTGTTATTGGACTCCTGTGAACATAAACCGAAAATGTTGTTAACTATCGTTATTATGAGAAATCATCGGTCTTCATTACGAAATGGTGTAGTCAATTGACCTGTTGTCAACTGTGTTGTTCATTCTATGTGATGTTATGGTAGTTTAGTTAGATGGTTTTGTTGGTGTGACAGCGGTTGTTTCAAAGCATATGACGGGTTGATCGGTCACTATTGAGAATTTCATAGGGATTCTTGGGCTTCGTTCGCTTTGGAAATGATTAATTTTGCCAGCTATTCACAAGCTTTCGGAGATTATATACTTGGCAATATCTATTATGTCATGTATATTATGTTGGAAGGTCTGGACATAAACTCTTTTTTTTTTTTAACCTCTTTAGCGTTGGACAATTTTGTGATGGAGATTTAGAAGTGGCTTTTCGTTCCAATACATGTTACGTACAAAATCTGTAAGGAGATGATTTGCTCACAGGTGGACGTGATTCCAACTTGTGATATAGATATCAAAGCCATTGTATCTTAATTGTTTTGATTATTTAGAAATACTCCCCCTCAACAAATGCGTCGATATTCGAAATTGTTTGGCACCTGGAGGGAGGAGTACCTGCTTGAGTCTTACTAGATCACATTTTTATCAGATTTATTATTTAAATCACATTCTCTCCCCTGATCAAAAATTTCAAATCCTTTGAGATTTAGGATCTCAATTGATTTAAATATGTTAGAAAATTTGGGAGAAAATGTGGTCTGATTAAATACAAGCCGATATTGGAACCTATATATGCTCCCCCTCAATTAATGAGGGATTCTGTTAGTGTCAGTTATGATGAGTTTATAAATGATTTGGAGTTTAACGAGAAACTCATTAAAAATTCATTAAACTGACACATAACACTGATTACCACACTACTTATTGATGTACAAGATTATGTATGAGACAGGACCTGAAATGTTCAAACCGAAAGTGGCATAGTCATTTTGTCCATGTTAGCAATCTGTAGTCCTTCTCGATACTCTCTAGGTGGAAGTTGTCTTAGCTTTCCCCCGAACCAGCAATCCTTTCTTGAGTAGATTCAAATATTTCTTGCAAGTCGCATTAAGACGACTTGATGTATAAAGCCCAAATATTCGAAGTACACAAATAATTTGAAACCATAACATCAAAGTCAATTAAGTCCCTGATGAGTGAATTTCTCTTTACAAGATAGTGACTATCTAAGGGAATCATCATACTTATCAAACCTATGTGAACCTCTTTTGTCAACAAATTCTACTCTTCGAAAATAAGCTTAGTGATTAACTGATTGGGGAAATATTAATCGAATCAGAAACATATCTTCAACTTCAAGGCTTCTAAAACTACATAATTAATTTCAAACAAACCTAAGCCTTTTTAAAACTATGAGGTGTTGGTAATATTGATCGACTGTAGTTTTACGCCTAAGCCACTAATCTTGAAATAATATTTAAGCCTCTAAAGTTAATAACTTATGACAACTGAAGCCCTTGGAGTTAAAATTAAATTAACTCCCCCTTAAATTATTATCCGTTAAGTTAAAACTTTTTCTATATAATTACCGTGACATGTTAAAGATAATTTGAAAACACTTTCTCCCCCTCGAACAAAGACCCGTATTCTATTTAAAGATCTATTGTATTTATTCGAGTGGTTGAAATTTCTTAAAAATCTGTTTGTAGTGTTGAAAATTGATTCTGATTTGATTAGAACACTTTTCAATTGGTTAACCTGAACATGATTCGTAAAATCAATATTCTCGAGAAAAATCATTCGGGTTATAAAACATACCCATTAAGTCAATATCAGTTATCGTCAAACCTTTCCTGTTTACTCCTTGATTATTCAGAAATATCATTTTGAAAGGATTATTAGCACATTTCTCCCCCTCAAATAATGTCTCGTTTTCTATTTAAAGAGCTGTAAACATTGATTGAGTGATAGGAAATTCTTTTAAAAAAAATTTCTGATGAGAGATTGAGATGACTGATTTAGTTTTGAAAGACAACCCTTTTTCCACCATGGTTAACACAAATAATTTTTGAAGAATCATAGAAGAAAAAAAATTTGGTTAAAAAAAAGACTTCTCTTCTTTATCAAGAAATAATGCACTAAAACGTAAATTAAGTCAGAGTTTCATGGATATAAAGTAATCCATACCCAAGAGAACTTAATCACCCGTTGTTAGGAACAACCGTCTTTTTGGCGACGTGCTTTCCTCATTTTGAAAACCAGGTTGCATATCAGAAATAATAGCAAGCCATATAGACATGTTTTAAAAGTTGTTTGAACTTCTGCTCGAACTTCATTTAAAGACCCGTGTCATTATTGAATGACATTTCTAGATCTGTAAATGTTATCGATTTTCAAAAGACATGTCTTGAAAAATATTTTTGGTATTTTCTATTTTCTGGTGTTTATTGTTTTTGTATTTGATTTTCTTGAAAGGTTTTATGAAAATGGAAAATCCTTATATATATATATATATATATATATATATATAATTCAATTTTAAGATGATGTACACCTGAATACCGGAATGAAGATGTCATTCTGTTCGTTGTAGAAGTCTGTAGTCAACATCTCTTAAACTTCCACCACCCAAGCTTTCGAGGCACCTGAATATTCGACTTATTTTGAGCATCCTCATCTTGAAGCTTTGATTGCTTCCCCAATATTTTCCTAACAAGAGCATAATGATTAAGAACAGAAACTTCCACGAAGCTTCCAATGCTGATGATGTCTTCAGTGGTCTTAGATCTACTTGAAGGCTCAAATTTCTTCATACACTTCTGGTCATCTCGAAGTTTTTGAATTAGCTGCATGCCTTGAAAAACTTCATTTTCCAGCACTTATGGTCATGTCGAAGTTTCCTAGAATCTGCTTTTCATTTGACTTCAAGTCTGCACTCCACTATGAATCATCTTTGTAGTACCTTGTAGGAGAAATACTGTAATAGGCACGAACTAAGTAACCCATACACTTCTGGTTAAGGAGAATCTTCTGAATTAGCTTCCCCCTAATTCATGCCACATATTCTTTATTTAGAAGCTTCCATAGCTTCCCCCCAAACGAGCAATCATCTCTTGAGCAGTTTTAAAGCTTTCTTTCAAGCTTAGAATAATTAAGTGCACAGCGGAATAAGTAGCACAGCACATCAAATATTGCTACCCTTTTTAAGAATAAGCATAGTGATTATCCGTTCGGGGGTATATTCAAATAAATCAACAACGTATCCTCTCATGCTTAAATAATTCTTCTCATTTTTCTTCCCGCTGGAAGCTGAAGTAATGCATACCAAAAGCATCAAAAAAACACTTCCCCCTTGTAGTTGAAGTGATGCAATCAGTCTTATTATATGAAGCCCAAAAACCCAAAGTACACACTCTATGCCATTAATGAAGTCAAAAACGTAGCATCAAAATCAATTAAGACCCGAATATGCACTTTTCTCCCTTCAGGAAATTGCAGATGAGAATTGCTACACCAAAGTCAACTAAATCCTGAGTGTAAGCAATTTATCTCGTATGTAGTTGAGATGATAACACCAAGACAGTACCATAAAAACAACTAGGTACCGGATGTAGTCGAAATGACAACACCAAAATAGTAACATAAAAATCAAGTACATCCCGGATGAACACATTTAAATTGTTTCACCAAAGTCAACTAAGTCCCGAGTGAAAGCGATTTATCCCGTATGTAGTCGAAATGATAACACTAAGACAGTACCATAAAAACAGCTAAGTACCGGATGTAGTCGAAATGACAACACCAAAATAGTACCATAAAAACAAACTATGCACCGGATGTAGTCAAAATGACAACACCAAAACAGTACCATAAAAATCAAGTACGTCCTGGATGAACACATTTCTTCATGTAGGATACTGACTAACTGGAGGACTCATCATACAATTGTGTACCTCTTTTTATCATCAAAAAATGTTTCTTACATCACTTCCCCCACGTAGTTGGAATAATACACCAAAAGCCACGAGATACAACACTGATTTTCTTTGCGGTTATGACTTTTGTCTCTTACATTACTTCCCCCACGTAGTTAGAATAATACACCAAAAGCCACGAGATACAACACTGATTTTCTCTGCGGTTATGACTTTTTTCTTTCCAGAATGACCTTAAACAAGGAAAAGGTATGAAGTTCATCATGTGTACTCGTTATGCGTTCAGGCGTATGTCTCTTTCCCCCTTGCTAGTTTTGATACCTCAGTATCAGCAACACATTGTATGCACATATACTTGAAATCTCATGAGAAGAATGAAATGAGCACAAATGAATCCTGTGAGAATCAATTGCCGATCAAATCTCTACTCGTTAACTCTCTCTGACTATCTTTTTCACCCTTTATGTAGGCTATTTGAAGTGACCACTGATGGAGTAAACCCGATATACCAAACTTGAAACTGAAGTAGAATTTTCCATTCTTGTGACTTAAGCTTGCACAAATGTTGGAAGAACGGTGTAGAGAATTTGTGCTCCAAGCAAATATCTAAGTACTCAATACTCCTCCCAAAGTATGAGACATTCATCACCTCTTGCGGTTATCCACATCATCTTCTGCGTGTGACACTAAGTATTACAACGTACCCCCTTTAAGTGATAGTAATCCAAGTCTTCAACCATCCACCCTGACTTCTGGAAACTAGATAAACCAAGTCTTCAACTTAAATCTTAATTACGAGCAAGATATCATTGAAAGTCACGCATCCAACCAATCCCGACTTCAAGATAAAATAAGAACACGCCCTCGTAAAATACAACTTCAATCTCAAATAAGTGATACCCAGTCGACTCCGTAACTTAGAAAATTTAATACCAAATCTAGCCATTAAAATTTTAAGTTTCATGATTCTTTATAAACATTGATCCCGGTCTCGTCATCAATAAAAATCGTTACTTTGTCACTTTTAACTCCCGGTTAAAACCATTAAATCAAATTTTTAGTTCATGATACATAAACTAAGAAAATTTAGCTCAAAATTGCCTTAAACCCGGTCTCATAGACATGACACGACATAATTAAGTCTTACAACTTGACTAAATCTGATAACAACCCGATCCAAACATCTAATAACACTCGGCCCATATGAATTGATGAGACCCAATAAACTATTTAGCAATAATCGGCCCATGTCATCAGAGACTGAATACAAAGCCCACTCATTTAATACTCGACCTACCTTTTATTAATAAGAATTGCATCCAAACTCTTAACCCAAAACAGACACCCAGATCTAACTTGTATTACTTGGCCCAATAGTTTTTCAATATACCGTCCCAGCATCAAATTATAACGTCCCTTATAATTAGGGCATATCAACCCTAATCCTATTCATAACACACGCAATCATATTTCCTCTGTGTTTTCTCTAAACATCCAAAACGCATCCTCCAACAAATCTTTCTTTCTTTAATAATCAGTAAGCCAAATCATTCTTATCACTCCATGGAAACATCCACACCAACCTTAGTCATCAAACAGTTTCATCCCTTTCCTATCTCATTTATAATCGAATCACCCTCACAAACCTAATCATACGACGATTCTAAAATAGCACCCAAACGAGAAGAAAAGAAAACGGCTTCAAGATCCTCACATGGGTCTCGGGTAGGTTCGATTACTGATTGTTTGTTTTGAGAGAGTCAAACAAAACAAGGAATGACAATAGCATAATTGTTATGAGTCATTCTTTATATTCGAAAATTAAGAAAGGGTTTTTAACCTTCCACAAATCGATGATGATTTTTCATTTTGTGTTATTGATCTTATAAAGGTCATTTAATTTGTAATTGCTCAACACAAAATGATTTCTGAGATCTTTTTATTTCATTTATGATTCGAGTCTTGGAGATGGGATTGGATATGTTGTTGATTGGTATGTGACGAAGGGATTAAGAGTTAGGTTAGAGGGTTCGTTGGATGTGATGTGTGACGATAGGTGTTAGGTTTAGATTTGTGGAGTTGTTGATGATTGTTAATAGTTGTATTTTGGTTGTTGTTGATTGTGGTTTATGATTTAATACTGAGTTTGTCCTCATTCTTCATTTCTGTTCATTTCTTTACTTTAGTTTGATTGTGACCTTGACTCAATTGAGTTTTACCGGGTCAACTCGGTAAATACCGAGTTGACTCAGTTTGGCTGTGGGTAGCAAAACGCAACCAGTCACAAAACGCAACAAGGATAAAACGCAAGCTGTCTTTATATAAAACGCAACTTTACAAAATATTAGGCAACATAACGTTTGTACTTGCTTGCAAAAAGGGTCTTCAATCAGGCAACTCTCAATGCCTTAGTAACCAAAACGCAAGAACAAGTCGCAATCCGTTGTTGTGTAGACAAAACGCAACCTTTGAGAACCAAAACGAAATTGTACTTTTCCTTAAAAACCGGATCTGGTTTTTTCCTCTTACATCAAAACGCAACCAAGAAAAAATAACAAACCCAGATTTGCTTCATCTATAATCTTGTCCTGTAAGCTCAAAAAGATAACTGATTTGAACCAGATGAAACATAAACATATAACATAAAACACATCAATTTTTGTGGCTTTTACACAAGAAAAACCACACGAAAAAATAATAAAAATGGGACTAGATCTGAACAGTGAACAGTTGATGAATAGTAACGACACACGAACAGTAAATGAGACATGAACAGTAACCTGGACAACAAACACATGATAAAAATGACAAGACCAACCAGACCATAAATCGTAACCCCGACCCAAGAACGCAACCGAGGCTCTGATGCCAATTGTTATATATGGAGAATCTCAGATCTGGTTGGTGTTGTTATGGTGTCGGGTGGCCGACTAGAAAACCAACCGACCACCACCATGGTGGTGGTGAAAGACTTAGAGAGAGAAAGTTAGAGAGAGAGAGAGGATTAAGAGAATATGTATGAAAAACACACTATTAGTGTGTGTCAAATGATTTCTTCCCACACCCTTTCCATGTGTGGAGAGGGTTTAAATATGTCTTACAAAATGCCCATAAAACGGGCTATGGTGTGGGCTTACAGTGGGTAAAGACTCGGCCCAACATCGTAAATCATACGATTACTAATAAAACTACGAGCTACGCTAAACATAAAAATACACGGGGTGACCGAGTCTTTTTCTTAAACCTAACAGTTATGCTCAAAGTTTCACCTTGAAAAGGGGTCGTGCGTTTTGGCAAACGGGGGAAGTTAAACCCTAGATATGTTGGACCTTTCATGGTGCTTACAAGCTTGAACTTCCTCAAGAGTTAAGCAGGGTTCACAATACATTTCATGTATCCAACTTGAAGAAATGTTATTTCGATGAACCATTAGCCGTTCCGTTGGAAGGACTACATATTGATGACAAGCTCTATTTTGTGGAGGAACCCGTAACGATCATGGATCAAGAAGTTAAACGGTTAAATCAAAGCCGTATCCCAATTGTCAAGGTTCGATGGAACTTGAGGAGAGGTCCTAAGTTCACATGGGAACATGAAGACCAATTTCAAAAGAAGTATCCGCATCTCTTCACTAAACCCGTATCTTCGTCAAGTGTTGCTACTTGAGCCTTGAGGACAAGGCTCTTCTAATGGGTGAAGACTATAACATTTCTCATTTTCAGGTCATTTACGACTTCATTTATTCCATTATTTATTTTTAGGCTTTTGCGCGTTTACTTTTAATTATTATCGTATAGTCAAATCGCGTAAACTAAAAATCATCATTCAACGTAAACGGACACCAAGCAAATAAAAGTTTACGTCAATCAAGTGTTATATAATTATTACTTTATAACTTTTCATATTTTATTTTTATTAGTTACGTAAAACGCTTACGTTTCGTAATAAAATACATTTAGACATACCCGGGAAATACCTAGACTTATCTAGACTCAAACCAATACCCACTTTTATTCCCTAAACACAAAAATTATACAATTTTTGTACCATTAAGCCTATAATGGCCAGTTATGTTTAAACATAACACAAACATAAGACAAACATTATATACTCTTGGTTATTAACCACTTAAGTACACCTTAATCATATATAACTAGAAATTGTCAAATCATTTGTACCCTAACTCTAATCCTAAGCGTCCAATGGTGTGAAAAGGAGCAAGATCACTTACATACTCTTACAAATCTCTTGCAAATCTTACAAAGTGACATTGTACAACTCTAGCTAATTAAGGTTAAGTACAAATAAATTTTGTACAACAATTTCCTTATTAATGGGAGGTACTTAGGGGCTTAATACCCTTTGTACAAAGATCACACATGATCTCCTTTTTGCTCCTTGCCTTCACTCGTCACACACACAATCTAACAATATAAGATTTTCCTAAATCTTGTACAACATAGAGCAATTAAAGAATGTACCAGGTGGTTTAAGACAAAACCATGTCTTGTTAACCATAAACCCAAAACCGCCACTTATGGCTTTGGATTAGGACTTGGTTTAGAAACTAGTTGGTTACTAGACAATGTGCCTATATAAACAAGCCTCTACTAAGCCATTCATTCTTTACACATACTTAACAACTCTCTAAGCAAAAAAACCATCTTTGTCTTCCTTGTTTTCGGGTTACACAGCCGAGACACAACATCACCAATTGCAAACAAGTATTCTAAGGTATAATCTAGTGATCATTAAGCTAGGGTTTTACGTGTGAGAGTTTGGAAGCAAGAAGAATTCAGGTTTAAGCTAGGATTTTGGATTACTATTCGGGTTTCCACACGACTACACGACACACACACATTCGAGAAGCTAGGACTCTTTGTAAGTATCTTAGCTTGTATACATGTCTAAGCTTAATGTTGTCATGTGCCATAAGGCACAGTTAGCTTATGATAGTAAGCTAAACATGGGTCATGCCTAGTATGGCATAACCCATGTACACGTCTTGTAGTATTCAACATATATAGACTTGTGTGGTGAACTAAAAGCCATAAGACACGTAGCAAAAATCTTGTGTATGGTATGTGTTATTTTACACATACCTTTTACCTTGTAAAACAAACCCAAAAGACCAAAAACATGTAAAATGGCAGATATATGCTTGTTTTTATGTTTGTGTATGTGCGGGTACGGATATTAAAGAAATGGACAAAATCAAAGTAGGATGTTCTGAGCTTAAAGAATTGGACAAAATTAAAGAAACTTACTATTTTTTACATTTAATTTAGATTAAAACTGTTTTTAATTCATAATAAATAAAATAAAAATCAAAAAAATAAAATTCGTTTTTTAGAAAATTTTATTTTATCATTTAGGACCTAGGAAAAATAGATTTGCTTTCGTAAGGTTAATATTTTGAAATTTCACCTTTTTAAAGAACGAGATTTCGTTCCCGTTCTTGTTTTCTTTATTTTTCAACTTTAAGTGTTCTCGTTTTAGGATTTCTTTAGCATTTCTTTTTAAATAGTCAAATAGGATTAGAAATAGTTTAAAAAATCATTTTAAGTTTAATATTAGATAATTTAGGTTTAAAATGTCGCGTTTTTTAATTCCCGTTTACATTTTATGCTTACGTGTTTAATTTTCATTTCTTGATTACTTGTTTTCATGCATTTATCTACTTGTCATTTATATTTAGTAGGATTTAGAAAACCTAATTGAAAAATCTTTGAAACTGTTCAAAACGCGTGATCACGGACTTAACCGATTTTCAATTCATGCTTCGTCGAGGGAAAACGACCCGGGCGGTTTTTAAGACAACTTCGGTTAAAAGTTTGTTTCTAAAACCCGACGGAAAATACTTACTATACTATTATTTGATATAATCCTTATATACTTTTATATTATATATATAGTGTGTTCGAAGCGTATCATTGTATAAGCTTGAACATTTAAACATTGCATACACACTTAAGGATTTAGCCGAGAGGCTTGGTAACCCGTTTTGGAAACAAAATACTTAACAACTCGTTTTGCTCGATAAAGATGTGTACACTATGGTATATACGACCTAGGTTGTTTGGAATGTGTTGAGAAGGGTTAATAAAACCCTAGCTACGTCTTGTGTCCAAAACGAGCATAAAAAAAACTCTATTGAGCTGCTTAAATATAGGACAAGAGTGCTTAACTTGCTAAACAAGTTACAAAAAAACCCTAACACAACACTAATGGGCCTAACAAGCCACTAACAGGTCCAGCAGCCCAATAGCGAGTGCTTATGCGAGCCAACAGCTTATTTATAAGCTATGGCAGAACTTATGGGCTTATTGAAGACCCTAAATGCTTATGGGTGTATGTTGGATAAGCTCACACCCTCAAAACCCTTACCGGGTTCTTAATGGGCCTAAAAGCCCATTAGCGTAGCATATTGGCTTATGGGATAAGCCATTATTGTGAAACAGCTTATCTAAGTTTGCAACACTTATTTGAAGCTAAAAACATAAACTATACTAGTTGGAAACCCTTAATGGGCTAAATGTGAACTTACGGATTAGGATTAACGGGCCACGAGCCCAATAGACTCAAATAAGCTCATCCAAGTTTATTATTAAACCAAACAGTTTCATATAGCTTATATAAGCCTAATGAAGGCTTTTGTCACTTTTTAAATCTTAATTGGACTTAAAATGCAACTTTTGCAAGTTAGGGGACTAAAAGTGTAAAAGTAGAAACTTGAGGGTATAAAACTATCAAATCAGTTTTTATAAAGTTAAGGGACTGTTTTTGACATTTATGAACTTAAGGGACTGTTTGGAACTCATAAGGACCTAAAATGTAACTTTTGTAAAGTGGAGGGACTAAACGTATCAACATGGAAACTTAGAGGTGTAAACGATAAATATTATGTTTTTACAAAGTATAGGGACTGTTTTTGCCAATAATGAAAACCTAAGGGTATTTTATATAATTAAGTGCTTTAAATAAACACTTATGGTATCAGACTAGTCGTGGTATAATACGAATACTTATACAACTAAAGACACGCGTATAATAAATATGTGTATTTATTATTAATACTTAAACACTGTGTATACTTAAAAGTATATAGTCGTACATCTTCCCAAGAGCAAACGAGGAAAACAAATACAATAAGTTTGTACACCACCACACAAATGATAACAGTATATAGTTATATAAACTAGCAAGTTTATTGTAGTTTATACATGAAGTCGTTAGCCTAATCTAGTAGACTAGGATTTACCGTATTTACTTAGGTATTTGACGGTGACACCTATTTACCATCTTTGGTATATTTTCTATTCACGGAGGACTACCTACTAAGGTGAGTTCATATCCCCATGTTTTACTATATTAATGATTTACAACTTTTGGGGTGAGAAACATGCATTGTTTTACAAGTTAGACCCAAGTGTTCATCTTATCATGATTACGTATTTGCCTAAGTAGCGATAACCCTCTGAGCCCATTATCATGAACTGTCAATTACTTTGTGTGAGAGCGAATGCTATAAATAGATCTATTTGGGATTGACATCCCCATCCGGGTGAGTAGCTCTCACTGGTGTCACGGAGTGAACCAACGGATGTATACCATGTCGGATTTGGGATGTTTCGGGTTGAACATCATTACGGGTAATGTGGCAATATTTATATTGCATTTATACATGTCAAGCTTCAGTTTCATGAGCTTAGAGAAACGTAAATACATTTTGTGATGGGTGTACAGGTTGCATAATCACTAGGAAATCTTGCGGTCCTACATTATATTTACATAAACCTATGAATTCACCAACTTTATGTTGACGTTTTAAAGCATGTTTTCTCAGGTCTCTGAGGTAAAAGAGCAAATAAATACATTGGTGGTTAATCATTTTGGAGTCATTTCATAAAGATTTAGAGGCGTTACATTTTGGGGATATTTGTTATGATCTAAAAACTTTATATTTTCAAGGGTGAACAAGTTAAGCCGTTGAGCTTTTGTAACAACATTTATTAAATCCAATGTATCATTTTCAAACGACTCTTTTTGAGGTCATTCTCATATCTTGTGTTGTTGATCTATGAAGTAACACTTCTGGACACATTATTCGCGACCCTATTTGGGGGTGTTACAATTTGTATCAACGAATAATCGATCCTTCGTGTAATTCCTTCGGTAATTGCGAAACGATTATCTTCAAACTTTCCTTCTCTTTTTTGTTGCGATTTTTCTAATTTTTTTGATTTTTTTACACTAACTATATACGAAACTCAGAGTAGTTTCACCATCTTCATGATCATAATAATTCTGAATAATTTCTTCATTTTTCGGACGTACCATTAATTGCGATGGTAGTAAAAATACATGAGTTTTGACTATAATATACATTCCCATTTGCAATGTGCAAATTTCTTCCAACCGTACCAATATAGACACAAGACTCGTGAAGTTTCTAACCGTATGGAAGTACTGGAATGGAAAAGCTCGCGGGAGACTTTAGCGCCCACGACGGATAACATCAAACATCTATATGAGAGACCTATTACTACGTAAAACTTAAGTTTGTTCTATCATAGACTCGATCGGCCTTTAAGAATATCTATGACTTTCTCTTTAAATTTTCGTTGTTAAATGAATCGATTTACATAAATATATTTCTAACTCTATTATTGTAAATTTCCGCCATTCTACTCCTAATTCTCTATTATTCATACAAACTCACTTACTAACAACATTATGAACGGTCGCCTTGATGATTCCTCGAAAACGATTTTGATTACATTCATAAACATTTTTTAGTATCGCCTCATAAACAAAGTCAATGTCATTAACAAACTACCTTACTATCGAGTGATAAACTATCATTTTATAAACCATTTTACTATCATTGACAAATTATTTTACCATCGTTCAATAAACTAACATTTTATAAACTATTCACAATCATTTCAGTATAACCTTATGAATTACCTCCTTGACATCTTATATACTGTTCCACAATCATTATTAAAAAACTTATGTTATCTTTCATTCATGAACTATCTCGTTCTCTTCACTTATGAAACTATTTTTTTAATTATTTTTATTGTCACCCATGGTGTCTTCTAACGCCTATTATCTTGTAAACCATCATACGATTTCTTGCCAAACCTTTCTATTGTTCATCCTCAACAACAAAACTTAATCCACCTTGTGAATCTTTTTGGTCACCTTATATAATAATCTTTGATATCTGCCGTATATAGAACCATCTTTTTGTCGAAATTGAGGATCGCATCGTTAGCCCTTAAATATACTTAGACTGTCCCTATGTATAATTCCGGAAGTCATGCCTATGCTAAGGTAGGCACCAGGTACATTGGTTAATAAATCCATTTTACTTACTCCTTGAAAAACATAGTTTTGTCAATTGTGGATATTCGTAAAAACGACGTTTACTTCAGAAATCAAATTAGTACAATAGCAATTAGCGACCTATTACTCCATCTTACTATAATGTCGACTATTTTATACCAAACATTGCCGAAAATTCAAGGACACATCAATTGTCTCCCTAGGGCAATTCGCTAATCAAATTTGTAGACATCGAAAATTTACTAAATCATCCATTCAACATCAAACTGATGCCCATAAGAAAATTGGTAGTTTTGACACCATTATTTAGTATGAATTGGTTGTCATGTTATTTCCTGTGATAGTTTTTATTTGTGCGAGAAGATCGTTCATATACCCTGGAGAAATGAAACATTAATTATTAGTGGTGACAAAAGCGAACAACGGATACGGGTCAACGATATATACATCATCTCGTGTATCCAAACCAAAGTACTTGCTAAGGATGCCTATGTTTCTTTTTGAGCTTCTTGTTACCACAAAGGAGGCCGAGACAAGTGTCAAAAGGAGAAGATACTAACTTGAAGGACGTAACAATTGTTCCGAGATTGTCCCCAAAGTATTCTCGTGGTATTGCTGGGTATCCACCAGCTCGACAAGTGGAATTTTAAATCGATTTGATTTCTGAGTGTTTGTACATTGTGCACGGGCAACCTATCGATTTGCAACAGTCCAAGATGAAAGAAGTGTCAGGATCACTTTAAGGAAATTCGACCAAGGGCTTCATTGAGACCCAGGTTCCTCTACCTTTGGGGAGTCCGCGGTCTGTGTTTGTCAATAAGAAGGAGGTCATTCTGGTGGTGCATTGATTATCAGAGAATTAAATAAACTGAGCATTGAAGGAATACATTAATCCTTCAAGGGATTGATGATTTGTCTTGATCAACTTTAAGGATCCAGTGTTTATTTCTAGTAGACTTGCGGTGGGTTATAAATCAGCTTACGAGTATGGAACGGGATGTTGGCCGAAGACGGCATTTAGGGACTCGGTATGGTCATTACGTGTTCAAGTAATGCCATTTGGTTTTGACAAATGCACCTGTGGTTTTCATGGACCTTAGGAATGAGTGTGCAAAACATAATTGGGAGAAGTTTGTAATCTGTATTTTACTCGTACTGATATACTAAATTTATTCAAAGACAAGAAGGAGCATGATAGAGCATCATTAAGGCAATTTTGGAATTGCTTAAGAATGAGGTGTTTGTACGCATAAATTCTATTAAATGTGAATTTGGATTCCTAAGGTTACATTTCTCGGCACGTGATTTGCATTGCCAACGGCATTTCTCGCTGGGATCTCGCCAAGATCTAATCCCATTATTTAATGGCATATACCTAAGACTTACAACGGAGATACGACAATTTTTAGGTACTTGCGGTTAGTATCGGAGATAAATCGAGGGTTTTCAGAAAATTGCTAAGCCCAGTGTACCCAAGCTTACTAGGGAGAAAGTCGCACTTTGAAATGGAGGCGACAAACAAGTGCAGCTTTTCAAACCTTGAGGATTAAGTGTGTAGCGCGCACATCTTAGCTCTCCTCAAAGAGCTGAGAATTCATTGCAGTATTACGATGCGATCGCATTAAGGGTTGGGCCTGCCGAATATTGATGCAAAACGGATGAACCGTGATCGCCTTAATGCTCCTGACAGTTGAAATTTCTGAGAAAATATTATAATACTTCCATGATTTGGTACTTGGTGCAGTGGTGTTTGCTTTAAATTTTAGAGGCAAATACATGACGGAACCAAAGTGTTAATAGGGTCACAAATCCATAAGAGCTTAAGCACATTCCTTGACCAAAAGGAACTTAAACTTGAGGAAACATCGCTGGTTAGAGTTGCTCAGTGATTATGACTGTAAATTTCGTATCACCTAGGGAAAGCACTTAGTCGGCCGAAAGCCTTAGTGCCGTAAGGTATGGAATAAGCATTAAAGGTTCAAGCCTTAGTCATGGCACTTTTGGTTTGAATCTCCTCCAAACAAAATTTTGGAAGCTCAAATAGAAGACAAGGCGCAAGTATAAGAACGTCAAGAATAAAGATTGGGAGGTATGATCAGGAAGGATTTACCAAGGAAAAACAAAAAAAAAAAAAAAAAAACAAAAAAAAATAAAAAAAAAAAAAAAAAAAAAAAAAAAAAAAAAAAAAAAAAAAAAAAAAAAAAAAGAAAAAAAAAAAAAAAAAAAAAAAGTTGGACAACCATGTGCGGATGTAAACTCTATGCTTAAATTGTAGGTAGTTGGTTGCCACATTATGGTGATTTTAGAACCTGTGGATCATGCACGAGTCCACAAATTCAAAATACTCTATCCATCGGGTTCTATGACATAAATTGTATCAAGACATGGAAAAAGCTATATTGGTGGTCCGTATACTGAAGGCAGACTCACCACCTATGTTAGCAAATGTTTGATGTGTGCTAGGGTCAAAGCTGAACATCAAAGACCATCGGGATTGTTGGTACAAACCCAAGATACCTAATGGGAAGTAGGATAACATCTCTTTAGACTTCGGTCACAAAGCTTCCTAAGTAGTCACAAGCATGTAACCATTTAGGTGATTGTTGACCGACTTACTAAGTCTGCAATATTTACGCCAATGAGAGAAACTGACTCCACGGAGAAATTGGCGAGAATGTACATAAAGGAGGTAGTCGCGAGGCATGGAATACCTGTCTCAATCATACTGTTGATCGTGAACCTAAGTTTTGCATTCACATTGTTGAGATCACTTTCAAGGACTTGGGTACTCGTATTATGGAACATGAGTCTATTACCTTCCATAAATTGATGGGCCCAAAGAGAGAGGAATATCCAAACTCTAGGGATATGCTACCCATGCTTAGTGTGTTTGACTTTGGAAGGGGTGGGTTAGACATTTGCTAATAGTGATTTTCTATACTACATCTATTATCTCGATAGCATCAACGGATTGCTCCATTCGAGGCACTTTACGGTCGAAGTGTCGTTTTACCTGTTTGGCTGGGACCGAGGTCTGGACAAGTTCAACTCACCGTGTCCAGAAAATGGTCATAGAGACAACTGAGAAGGTCATCATGATCAAACTAAGACATGAAAGCGCTCAGTGATCGACAAAAGATGTTATCCTGACTTCAAGCGTAAGCCGTGGAGTTCAAGTGGGGGATAGGGTTATGCTTAAAGTTTCACCTTGGAAAGGGGTCGTGCATTTTGTAGCTCTCACGGGGAGGAAGTTAAATCCTAGATATTTTGGACATTTCATGGTACTGGAAAAAGAAGTTGGATCAGTTGCTTACAAGTTGAACTTACCCATAGAGTTAAGCAGGGTTTCACAATACATTTAATGTATCAACTTGAAGAATTGTTATTTCGGTACGAACAATTAGCCGTTTCCATTAGAAGGACTACATAGTGATGACCTAGCTCTGTTTTATGGAGGAACCATTTAGAGGATAATGCGATCGTGGAAGTCAAACGGTTTTTAATAGCAATGTCTTATTCCCAATTGTTCAGGTTTAATGGAAACTAGAGGAGAGGTCTGAGATTCACTGGGGAAAGTGGAAGACTAATTTCATATGAAAGTATCCCGTATCTCTTCAATAAAATTGTATCTTCGTTCAAGTGTTGCTACTTTGAGCCTTGAGGAAACGGCTTTCTAATGGTGGAGATTGTAAACTTTCTCTCATTATTAGGTCATTTATGACTTCATTTATTCCATTATTTATTTTTAGGTTTTGCGCGTTGTAATTTTTAATTATCTATCATGAGTTATAATTCGCGGTAATCTAAATCATCATTAAACAAAAACGGACACAGCAAATAAAATTTTTACGTCAAGCAATGTGTTTTATAATTTATTAAGAGAATAAATTTATAACTTTTCATTATTTTATTTTTATTGGGTACGTAAATTCACGTACGTTTCGCAATAAAATACATTTAGACATACCCGGGAAATACCTAGACCTTTCTAGACTCAAACCAATACCCACTTTTATTCCCTAAAACAAAATTATACAATTTTTGTATCATTAAGCCTATAATTATGGGTTCCCGTTTTGTTAAACATATAGACAAACATTATTACTCTTGGTTATTAACACTTAGAGTTTCACATTAATCCCATATAACTAGAAATTGTCTAATCATTTTTACCTAACTCTAATCATAGAGTTCTCCATTGGTCGTGAGACAAGGAGCAAGATCATTACCTAATTTACAAATTTTGAAATCTTACAAAGTGACATTGTACGACTCTAGCTATTAAGGTTAAACGTACATATTATTTCAGGTATCACAATTTGACTCATTAATGGGAGGTACTTAGGGGCTTAATACCCTTTGTACAAAGTATCACACATTGAGCTCCTTTTTGCTCCTTGCCTTCACTGTCCACACACACAATTATAACAACATATATTTTCTAATCTTTTTTACAAATAGAGCAATTAAAGAATGTACTAGGTGTTTAAGACAAAACCATGTTCTTGTTAACTTAAATCCAAAAACCGCCACTTATGGCTTTGGATTAGGACTTGGTTTCGAAACTAGTTGGTTACTAGACAATATGCCTATATAAAAAAGCCTTTACTAAGCCATTCATTCTTTACACATACTTAACAACTCTCTAAGCAAAAAAAAAACCATCTTTGGTATTCCTTATTTTTAGGTTAACAGCCGGAGTCACAAACACCACTCTTGCAAAAAGTATTCTAAGTATAATTCTAGTGATCATTAAGCTAGGTTTTTATGTGAGAGTTTGGAAGCATGATCAATTTGGGTTTAAGCTTGGATTTGGGATTAACTTTTCGGGTTTCCACACTAACTTACACAACATACAAAGTCGAGATGCTAGGACTTTATGTAGTTTCTTTATTAGCTTGTCTTCATATCTAAGTTCATGTTGTCATGTGCCCATAGGCCAAGGTTAGGGGGGGCTTTTATAGTAAGCTTAAACATGGGTCGTGCCTAGTATGGCTTTAATACCCCCCCATGTACATGTCTATCTGTATTCAAAATATTAGACTTGTGTGGTGATACTAAAATAGCATAAGGCTCGTAGCAAAAATCATGTGTATAAGTTTGAACATTTAAAACACTGGACATGCACTCATAAGGATTTGACAGAGAGGCTTGGTAAACATTTTTTGGGAAACAAAATCACATGCATATCCACGTATCATTAAATACTTAACTACTTCGTTTTGCTCGATTAAGATGTGTTCACTATGGTATATTAGACTAGGTTGTTTGGATGGGTGAGTTTTTGAGATTGGTTAACAAAACCTAGCCACGTCTTCTATTTGCTGTCTGTGTCTAAAATGAGCTGTTAAACCCACTGATAGGTTTGTAAGACTCGTATGGCACGAGTGTAGCTCTATCAGCGCTTAAAACATAGACAGTGTGCTTTACATGTAAACATAGTTATAAAAAAACCTTACACAACATAATGGGCCTAACGAGCCTCTAAAACGGCCTGCCAGCCCAATAGCGAGTGCTTTGCGAGCCTAGCAGCTTATTTATAACGATTAGGGCAGAAATTTATGGTGCTTATTGGATGACCCTAAATGCTTAGGGCGTACGTTGGATTAGACCGCACCTAAAAACTTTACGGGTTTTCTTATACTGGGCCTAAATGCCCACTTCGCGTTAGCTTTATTGGTTTTGGATAAGCCATATTATGAAACAGCTTATCTAAGTTTGCGACACTTATTTGAAGCTAAACAACATTAACTAGACTAGTGGAACCGTAATGGGCTTAAATGTAATCTTACGAGTTAGGATTAATGGGCCACGGGCCCAATAGACTCAGATAAGCTCATTCGAGCTTATTATTAAGCCAAACAATTTCATATAGCTTATATAAGCCTAATGAAGGCCTTCTTTGTCAATTTTTATATTCTTAATTGGACTTAAAATGCAACTTTTGCAAGTTAGGGGACTAAAAGTGTAAAAGTAGAAACTTGAGGGTATAAAACTATCAATTCTGTTTTGATTAGTTAAGGGATGTTTTTGACATTTTTGAACTTAAGGAATGTTTTAGAAACTCTAAGGACTAAATTGTAACTTTGTAAAGTGGAGGGTACTAAACGTATATCATCATGGAACTTAGTGGTTTGTTAAAGGTAATTATTCTGTTTTTACAAAGTATAAGGACTGTTTTTGCCAATAATAAAAACCTTTGGGTATTTTTATTAATTAAGTGATTTAAAATAAACACTTATGGTATGAGACTAGTAGTGTGGTTAATTCGAATACTTATACAACTAAAGCTAACGTATAATAATTTGTTGTTATTTATTTTAATACTTAATCTCCGTGTTTTTCTTATAAAGTTATAGTCGTACATCTTCCCAAGAGCAAACGAGGAAAATGAATACAATAAACGTGTACACCACCACACAAGTGATAACAATATATAGTTATATAAACTATCAAGTTTATTGTAGTTTATACATGAAGTCGTTAGCCCAATCTAGTAGACTAAGACTTGCCGTATTTACTTAGGTATTTGACGGTGATACTTATTTACCATCTTTGGTATATTTTCTATTCACGGAGGACTACCTACTAAGGTGAGTTCATATCCCCATGTTTTACTATATTAATGATTATAATTTTGGGTGAGAAACATGCATTGTTTTACAAGATTGGACGCAAGTGTTCTTCTTGTTCATGATTACGTGTTTGACTAATTAGCGATAACCTCTGAGCAATTATCATGAACTGTCAATTACTTGTGTGAGCATGGATTGTTATAAATCGATCTATTTGGGATTGACATTCCCTATCGGGGGTTGAGTAGCTCTCACTGGGTCACAGGAAGGTAACAAGGATGTTATTTACATACGTGGGTATTTGGGTTGTTGTCGGTGCATCAAATCATATATGGGCACAGGTTGGAAATAATTTATATTGCATTCATACATGTCGAGTTCAGTGTATGAGCTTTAGGGAATGTAAATACATTTGGTGTATGTGCTTTCTCTTTGTGTATCAAGGGTTGTTAATCAAGGGGAAATCCTTACGGTCTACATTTATCTTACATTTACCTATGATTCACCACTTTATAGTTGATCAATTTTAAAGCCGTGTTTTCTCAGGTTCTATGAGGTACAAGATAAAAGAAAATTCTTTGGTGGTGTGAATCATTTTGGAGTCATTTCATAAAGTTTTAGAGCGTGTACTATTTTGTGGGATATTTGTTTGATCTAAAAAATTAACATTTTCAAGATGTACAAGTTAAGCCGTTGAGATTTGTAACAAACATTTATTAACATCAAATGTATCATTTTTCAAATGACTCTTTTTAAGGTCATTCTCATATCTTGTGTTTTGATCTATGAAGTTAACGCTCCCGGACCATTATTCCGCCGGACCCTATTTGGGGTGTTACATATTTGAATCAACGAATAATCGATCCTTTGTGTAATTCCCTTCAGTATATGCGTAAATGATTATCTTCAAACCTTTCCTTCTCTTTTTTGTTGCGATTTTCTTATTTTTTCGATTTTTTTCATAACTCTATTACAAAAATCGGAGGAGTTTCACACCTTTACACGATCATCATTAATTCCGACTAATTTCTTTCGATAATTTCTTCATTCTTCGACTTATCTTTAATTGCTGTTGGTAGTAAAAATACATTTGTTTTGACTATAATATCATTTCCTATTTGCATTGTGCAAATTTCTTCCATCCGTACCAATTAGAACAAGACTCGGGATATTACAAACTCTTTCACTTTAAGCAACTACGGCAACTGTAAAATAAACTTAAATCTTACAAGTAGGTTAGGTGTAAAGGGCACGAAACAAATACTTGTTGTAGTTCCTAAAGGATTGCTACCTACGGGTTGTTCTAGGGGTACTTCATATTATAAAAGAGAGTAAACAAAGGGTTTTTTAGGGCGGTAACTACCAGTGTAGTTAGTTAATAAAGCAACATGTAAAGCAATGTTGGGTATAATCCTAAAATTTTCCATTAAACAAGATACTCCATCTAAATCTATTGTAACTCATTATTACGGTCTCGAATAGATATTCCAGCTAAGTTCTAAAGTATTTACTATCACCGACACAATCATATTTTGTGATTTGGGTAAACATTTGGAAAACAAGAAAGGTTAAATCCTTATAATATCTAACAAGGGTTATGGTAGTGCGGGTATGTATCATAATTTCACAATAGTATGCTAGAATTTTTTTTTTTTAAATTTGAGCATAATTTAAGCATTTTAGTGTGAAAATTAGGACAAGTAAACATTCTAATTCCATCCCCCCACTTGAATTATACAACGTCCTCGTTGTATAGATAAAACATTAAATACAGGAATTTAAAAAGAATTAGAATGAGAAACTCCCCTAATATTTGCTCGGTAGATTCTCCATGTTGAGTTTAATAGCAAGATTTTGTGTTGTAGATGCAAGAATTCCAGCATGTCTACAATCACACATAGGACTCCGTATGATTAATACTTTACCAACTTCGTCAATTTCTTTGCTTCCAAGGTCCTGTGTAAATAATAGGAAAAACTTGTATTCATATCTTGGTACTTGCTGTTAATTTAAACAAAACTAAACAAACTAAATACGGGTCAGTTTGGTGAATACGCCGTATCATGTGCATGAATACGCCGTATTGCCAAAACTGACAATAATGTTTTTAAAGTGTATAAAAAGTAAGATTGATAATGTCCATACAATCAATACGTCGTATGGTATGGAGCAGAGACGCCGTATTGATGTCTGGAAAGACATACTCGATAAAAATAAATAACATTTCGGGTTGTCTCCCGGGAAGCACTTTTGTTTACAGCGAAGTCTTTAAGTTAGACTTTTCTTCAGCTTCCACATTACGTTGTATCATCTTCGAATTCTACCACTTCTTTATCTTCCGTATCAATATGTCTTTCGTGGTACTTTTTCAACCGTTGTCCATTGACTTTGAAACTGATTCTGTTTTTATCTGTGATTTCCATGGTCCCATATGAATATACTATTTTTACCACATTTGGACCGTACCACCTCGATTTGAGCTTACCCGGATGCATCTTGAATCTAGAGTTAAATAGTAATAACAAGTCTCCTGCCTTGAAATCTTTGTCCCCTCGAAGCCTAGAGTCATGCCATTTCTTAGTTCTTTCCTTGTAGAACCGGGTGTTCTCGTATGCACCGTCTCTTAATTCCATCAATTCGTTAAGTTCCATGAAATGGATTTTTGCTGCTGTTGTGAGATCCATATTACATTGTTTTAGCGCCCAATATGCTTTATGTTCGATCTCTACAGGCAAGTGACAAGCTTTTCCATAAACCAATCTAAAAGGGGTGCATCCTGTTGCCATTTTATAGGCGATTCTGAATGCCCATAATGCATTGTCCAGCTTTTCCGACCAATTCTTCGGATTATATCCAACTGATCTTTCTAGGATACTTTTAATAGCTCTATTGGTTACTTCAGTTTGCCCATTAGTTTGGGGGTGATACGTTGTTGACAACTTATAAGTTACTCTGTATTTTTGTAAGGCTTTTTCCAACTGAGAGTTACAAAAATGTGTCCCCCGATGTGATAACCGATAATTTTCTTAGGGTTAAGTATTATAAAATATTATAAGTTTTGTATTTTGAAGTCTTTCGATCTTGTCAGTTTTCTTGATGAAAGCTGAAAAGTTAACTTCTGTTGACAATTTTTGCATAAAACGGTTTCGGTATAACCAGGAGTTGGGTGAAGTTTTGAGTTCGTAAATGAATCGTTTTTTATTCGTTTTTCTGTTCTAAAGTAGTTTTGAGGTCTTCAGTGCATTCCGAGAAGTTTTCCCGCGTTTAGCGAAAAATCATCGCGCAGCGCGTACCGATACGACAGTTTATTCGAGAATGGAGATTTAATGAATTTGGGAATGTGTTAATGGGTTTATTTGTTTAATAAATACATAATGATAAAATAACGTTGGTTTAAAACGTAAATCGTGAGTGTGAGATATGAAAGTTATCAGAAAATAGTTGTTTTCGTGGAATTCGGTAAAAGACTGTAACGGCCGTAAAAAGGTGAAATTTTGGTTGAATATAAGTTGCCAAACCATGTTTTGTGGTTTGCAGTATTTTTAAATGGATGAGCAAGGTTCGATTGAGTTTCGTCAAAAATTAATGTTTTCGGTCCGGAGTCAGCCGGCAACGGCTCAAAATGGATTTTTGTAGCAATATAATGTGATAGGTGTCGTGTGAATAACCTAGTTTTATGGAAAAATGATTTTAAACGCAATGAAAATAATAACTAAGTTCTGTTGACGTTTTAAATAGATGAAAATTGAGTTTTTAAGTGATCCCGACACAAAAAGGAAGACCCGAGACCCTCCTTAAGATCCATTCGGTCAAGGGAAGCAAAGAGGAGAAAATATGGCTACTTTTAAGCTAGCATGTCTTGCATAGTACTCTTATAACCACCATTACCTCAACCATTTCATTCCTTCTTTCATTTTCAAAATAACTAAAAATTTCGATCTCTCTTTTTCTCTCTACATTCGGACGAACCACAAAGGAGGCAAGAAAACAAAGATTTTGAAGATTTTTACAAGAACACGGGTTAAGAATAGATAGTGGGTTGATAGTTAGTAGACGCGGGTTATATAAAAGGTGTACGAGTTCGTTCTTTTCGCTTCAAACCCGAACCAAGGTCATCCAAACTTGTAAGTTTTCTAAACTTTGTTTAAAGTTGTACTTTTATGGCTATTATTGTGTTAAAACACTAGTTGTACAAGTTGATCGTCATAAAAATCGAATCTTGATGTCGAAAAATGTAAATAAAGCGGGTGTTTGTGCGTCGGCTTATAAAGAAAAAAGAGAAAGGATTTTTAAGTTTGAAAATTTTGGTTGTTGTGGTAATTTTATATTTTATAAAAGTGCTTAATAAGGGCTTTTTTTGAAGTTTTGCTTATTCAATAATCTAGGTTATAGCTTATTTAGGCTTGATTGGTTTCGGTTTGGGCTCGGCCCAATAAGGGTCCGTTTGGTTGTTGGTCCGACACAAAAGTGGGCTCGACCCACTTGGTTTTGGCTTATTGGTTTTGGTTTTGGCTTATTGGATTTGGCTTATTGGATTTGGCTTATTGGTTTTGGTTTTTGGATATTGGACTTGGCTTACTTTTGAGCAATTGGATTTCGGCTTATATTATAAGCTTATGGCTTATTAGGTTTTCAACTTATATATATATATATATATATATATATATATATATATATATATATATATATATATATATATAAGATATTATGAGCTTATAGCTTAATTGAGTTTGACTTATTTTCGGACTTGGTTGACTTTCGGCTAGTGCTTGGTTTATTTTCTAAATATTGTTTCGGCTTACATATGTGCTTATTAAAGCCTCGGCTTATTTGATTTACGGCTTATTAAGGCTCGTCTTAGTGGGCTTAAGGCTTATTGAGTATTGCCTTATATATATCGGACTTATAATGATTTGATTTTTTAATTACGTTGGATTATCGGGCTAAACTAAAATCTTAATGGGCCATAAGGCCTAACAGGAAAGAAAATGGTTAATGGACTTGGATTAGATTTAGAAGAAAGTTTTGTTGGGTTGTTATTGGGCTTTCGGGCCCAATAAAGGAAATTGTGATGACTTGGATTATTGAAGTGGATAAAGGGGTTTTTACAAGTATTTACGAGGATGGAAAATGATCAAATTTGGTCAGTTGTAGTCATTATTTGTAAAACGTCTGAGATTTTAGAATTTTGTTGAAATTGTGGGAAAAAGGAGTTTGTTGAAAATGTAAAGTTTGAAAACCTTGAGAAACGTTGTATGAACGAACGGGTCATGCCGAAATTTTATGAAAATATACTATACTTAGAAAATAATTTGAAATAAATATTTTTGATCAAAACAACTAAAGGACAAAAGGGTGATTTTTAACCAATGGCAAGTAGTAAGGTTGAGTGAATTAGTATGAACAAAATAAAAATAAGGCAAAACTATATAATTACCCTGATTAGCCAGATAAAAAGACGAAAATAATAATAAAATATTATTATTTTATTAAGTACTTATATATATATACACACACACACACACACACACACTTCGTATCGATTATGGAAATATGGATTTATCTATTTTTGGCCCTCGAGTTTAGCTCATTTCTTTTGTCAGATTTCCGCGGAGTATTTGGTCGACTGTTTCGTTTAATGATTGAAGGTGTCTGGAGTGAATTGTATTTATGTCACACTTAGCCCAAGTGTTGAGTCATTTTGCATAATTACCACACAACCATAATATGAGATAAAGTTTCGATAATGGGATAAGGTCTTGGTAATGAGATGGCGGTTTTTGTAATAAGTTAACGGTATGAGATAACGAGTTTGGAATGATATGAAGTTGAAATGGGATATTGGGATAAAAATAATGATTTTGTGTGAGTAAAGATGAACACTTGTACAATAAGATAAATTTGTACGAGTATTAATAAAGTGAATATATATTAGGTCGTGTCGGGTACCATTGTGCGCTTGCATAGAGATTGTTTGTGCTTTGCCTTATTTGAGATTGTGCGGTTGCTTTTGATTGGTGATTGAGGTGAGTTCTCGTAGCCCTATTTTTCTACTGTTTTCCGTTAGGGGAAAATGATACTCAAATGTGTTTTGAAATGTTTTGAATTGAACTGTGTGAAATGTGGTTTTGTTTTTGGGACACGATATGTGCTTATGACTGCTATATAAATATTATGTGATGCATGATTGTTTGGATCGGAGGGGTACGCCTATCCCAGTATTTATATGATTGTTTGGATCGGATGGGTACGCCTACCCAGTATTTGAGTGATTATTGGAGCGGATGGGTATGCCTACCCTAGTTTGTGTGTGGTCATGCCCCAATTTAGTGCTCTAGCTGGTAGGCCCTTTAGGTGCGTAAGTGACATATAGTGATTGACTAGCGGGAATGCTATGTCATGGATTGTTTGCATATATATTCACTGTCATATAGCACTGATGTCAACTGTTTTGAGTTATTTGCACAACTTTTGGGTTTAAGGTCAAACCTACATGCTCACCAACATTATTGTTGACGTTTTCGAGTATCATTTTCAGGTGAAGTGAAAGAGGAATAGGTTAGTGATTATGATAGCAGACTTAGAAGTATCCCGAGTGGATTTTTATGCGAAGTCTTGCTTGTTTATTTTATTTGGCTTTAGTATTTGGAAGTTTCAGTTTAAGTTTGGTGTAACACCCCCAAAATGGGTCGCAGCGGAATAAGGATCCGGGGAGTGTTACTTATCAGATCAATAACACAAGATAATATATGACGGGGTGTGACACCCGATCACTAATTAACGCTTTAGGAACTCTAAATCTTGCAAATAGCCTTCTTAAAAATTTAATTACAACGCGAGCATCATTTGTAGGAAGTGCCTAAGCTTCAACCCATTTTGATACGTGATCAACCGCCACTAAGATGTATTTGTTACCCTTTGAGTTAGAAAAGGGTCCCATAAAGTCTAACCTCCATACGTCAAATACATCACATACCTTAATATTGTTTTGAGGCATATCACTTCTTGATGATATGTTCCCTGATCTTTGACATGCATCACATCTCATTACGTAATCTTTGGCATCTTTTAAAATAGTTGGCTAGTAGAATCCAGATTCATAAACTTTCCTTCCAGTTACTAACGCGCTATGATGACCCCCAATTGGTCCAGAATGACAATGTGCCAAAATTTCAAAGATTTCATTTCCAACAACACATCGTCTCATTATATGTTCGGGCATAGCTTGAATGCGTACGGTTCATCCCAAAAATAATTCTTTACTTGCGAGAAAAATCTTCTTCTTTTTTCGGGTGTCCAACTCAGAGGCATAATTTTTCCAACGAGATAATTAACATAATCTGAATACCATGGTTCATCGTTATTAAGCTCGGTTTTTAATACCATAAGATGTTCGTCGGGAAATTCATCAGCGATTTCCTCTTCCGTGAATGTTCCTAAGTCTGGGTTCTCAAGTCTCAACAAATGATCCACAGCTAAATTTTTAGCCCCTCTTTTATCCTTAATCTCGATGTCAAACCCTTAAAGAAGCAAAACTCACCTTATGAGCCTTGGTTTGGCGTCCTGTTTACTAAATAAATACTTCAAAGTAGAATGATCAGTGTAGACAATAGTTTTCGATAAGACAAGATAGGGACGAAAACTTAAGTCGAGGAGAAACAATTGCAAGCAGTTTCTTTCTTTTAGTGGTGCGTTGTATGTTCTTTTCCCAGAACCGCTCCAATCAGCGGATAGTCACTAGAGTTCACACAATCTATTCAAAGGGTATGTTCCAGTCGGGGTTAAATTATGATAGGCCGCCGGTGGTTTTAATTTTTCTTTCAAAATATTAAACGCATTTTTACAATCATTAGAAAAATCAAATTTCGCGTCTTTCATCAAAAAAATTTCATTGGTTTAGAGATCATAGAAAAGTCTTTTATGAATCTTCGATAAAATCCAGCATGCCCCAAAAAATATCTAACTCCTTTTACATTTGTTGGGTATGTCAACTTAGATATCACATCGATTTTAGCTCTATCGACCTCAATACCAGCCCCTAAAATTTTATGTCCTAAAACAATTCCTCCATTTACCATAAAATGACATTTTTCCCAATTCAACATCAGGTTGGTTTCTTCACATCTAGCAAGCATTCTATCTAAATTAGCAAGACAACAATTAAAAGAATTACCGAATACAGAGAAGTCGTCCATGAATACTTCTACCATGTCATGGAAAATTGTCGTCATGCATCTTTGAAAGGTAGCTGGTGCGTTGCATAATCCAAAAGGCATCCTTCGGTAAGCAAAAGTCCCATAAGGACAGGTGAATGTTGTCTTTTCTTGATCTTCGGGTGCGATTGGAATTTAGAAGAATCCTGAAAATCCATTAAGAAAGCAGTAATATTCATTCCCACATAAACGCTCCAACATCTGATCGATAAAGGGAAGGGAAAGATCCTTTCGAGTTGCCATCATTTAAAGTTTATGATAATCGATTGCAAACTCGCCATCCAGTTACTGTTGTTGAGAAGGAATTAATTCATTTTATTATCATTTTAAAACAACCGTCATTCCTCCTTTCTTTGGCTAACAACTGTGATTAGGGCTAACCCACGAAACTATCGACATCGGGTTAAATATGACCGAAATACAAGAGTTAACTATCTTGTTTTTCATCATATCATTGCTCTTTTGGATTTAAACATCTTAGGGGCTTGAATATCCGGTTTGAAGTATATTCCATTAGAAGCTTGTGGTGTGCATACGATGGCATGATTCACTTTGATGTCGAAATTCTTCCAAGCAATTGCTCCCTTTCGTTTCTCCAATACTTGCAAAAGTGAAATTTTCTCTTTATTGGACAATTCAGATGAGATGATTATAGGAAAGGATTTGTCACCATGCAAGTAAGCGTAATCTAGGTGGTTAGGCAAAACATTTCAGGTCAGGTTTCTTCTCATCAACCTCGTTAACACTAGCCGAATAAAGGTCCTCTCTTTCTATTTTAGCTAGTTCTGCTATTTCCTGGACAACTGAATACGGCATACTGATAGACGCGATACGCCGTATTGGTTCATTAGAATCATTATCTGTATTACATTTAATAGGTTCACAGCCTTCTAGGTCTTATTGGTTAATTTATTTTTCCAGCCCTCTTGATAGAAACGAATCAGGTTCATCATTTGCCAGTAATTCTTGAGCTTTTGCGTTGATTGTGTAGTCCAAATCATCAATCTCGTAGTATTCATCGTCTTCAGTGAGCGGTCTCTTGATTGATTGATCTACGTCAAAGATCATTTCATCATCTCCAACCCTTAGCATTATCTTTTTGTTGAACACGTCTATCATTGCTCGAGCGGTTGCTAAAAATGGTCTCCTTAAGATAATAGGAACTCTTGAGTCTTCGGGCATATCAAAGATAACGAAATTTATTGAAAGGACAAATTTATCAACTTTTATGAGAACATTTTCAATAATCCCTTTTGGGTATTGGATTGATCTATCCGCAAGTTCTAAGCTCATTCTGGTAGCCTTTGGTTCACTTAACCCTAATTTTTCATACATCGTGTATGGAATTAAACTTATGCTAGCCCCTAGATCTACTAAAGCGTTGTTGATATGCAATTGGCCAATGTCATAAGGAATAGTAAAACTCCCTAGGTCTTTTTCTTTTGATGGAAGCTTGTTTAATAATATTGCTGAGCACCTTTCATTCATAGTTATCGTACAAGCTTCTTCAAGTCTGGCCTTATTTCTTAGTAAACCTTTAAGAAATTTAGCATACTTTGGCATTTGGGCTAGAGCTTTGATGAAAGGCAGATTTATGTGGAGCTGCTTCAGTTTTTCTAAGAACTTCTTTTGTTGAGCTTCTTCTTTTTCCTTCCTCAATCTTTGAGGAAATGGAATAGGTAGCATTTGGATTTTGTTTGAAGGCTGGGCAACAGGGTCACTGGTTATCTGAGGTTGATCATTGGTGAGGGCTTCATCCGATTCAACTGGTTTGTCGTGATTTACCTCTTGAGGTTCCTCGGTATGAACGCTGGTGTCATCATTTTGAGCATCTTGAGTCATAGTTTTTCCTCCTCTAGTAGTGACTCCTTTAACTTCGCAATCAATCGTTAGAGTATTATTGATCATTCTTAACAACTCATGTACCCCAAATCTGAGCTCGATTAACGAATTGTTTTGCTCTTTGAATAAGATCTCGTTTGTTGTTTGGAAGTCACAGATGCATGCTCTCATCTCTTCGTGTTCTCGCTTTCCTTCCTCAATGAACTTGTATAACATATCCTCCATCGTTAAATTTCTTTTCGGATAGGTAAAATGATATGGACGGAGTTCGGATGCTACTTCTGAAAAGTAAGACATAATTCAAAGTAAAGCAATTCAAGGGAAATAAACTTGCAGAGATATATTAAACTTTTTTTTAATACGCCGTATACAAATGATTGAATACGTCGTATTGCTGATTAGAACGAATACGCTGTATTGAACAGAAGGTTGGATACGCCGTATTCAATGGATGTGGATACGCCGTATCGAGTTGTTTACGCTTTTTTACCAGTTGTCATACGTATTCATATGTTTTCATCCGTTTTCATACGTTTTCATCCGTACTCATTCGTTTTATACGTTCTTTACGCTTTTTTATGTTTTCATACGTTTTTATTTATTTTATCACGTTTAATACGTTTTTATACGTATTCATACGTCTTCAACCGTTATCATATGTTTTCATCCGTTTTCATTCGTTTTTATTAGTTTAATATGGTTTTATACGATATTGTACGTTTTTAAACGTTTTCGTACGTATTTATACGTTTTCATCCGTTTTATCTATTTTAACCGTTTTTATACGTCTTTGTACGGTTTTTTAAGTTTTTGTATGTTTTCAAATGTTTTCATCCGTTTTCAAACGTGCTTATCCGGTTTATTTAATTTTATAAGTTTTGTGCATTTTCAACCGTTTCATACGTTTTTATCTGTTATCATCCGTTTTTATTCGTTTTTGAACGTTTTCATACGTTTTTTGACGTTATTCTATGTTTCATCGATATTTACATGTTTTCATCTGTGTTCATACGATTTAATATGTTTGCATCCATTTTACACATTTTCATTTGTTTTATACGTTTTCATTCGTTTTCATACATTTTTATACGTTTTCATTTGATTTTATATGTTGTATACGATTTTGTACGTTTTATACATTTTCATACGTTTTTAAAAAATTTCATACGTTTTTATTCGTTTCTATACGTTTGTGTACGTTTTCATATGTTTAAAAATGTACGAAAACGTACAAAATCGTATAAAAACAGATAAAAACGTATGAAACGTACAAATGCCCAAACACATGACCAAAAGAGGGCACATCAAAGTGGCATATAGCTGCTCACATTTCATAAGTTTACTTACAATACTTAAAATAAACTAGTTTTTTTGTGCGCAACATACAAATACCCAAAAGAATGCAAAATAAGAAAGTAGGAATTCAAGGGATAGCTTCTGGTTCTGACCCCTCACATGTCACCATTTCAGGACGTCTTTTGGTTCTGGATCCTTTGGCTTTTACGTGTTGGAATAAACTGCTGACTTCCCATATTTCCACTTTGTTTGACATTTGACAATTGATTTTCCATGTTACCTTTAACATTAGAACATGTAACAAGTTTACACTAACAGACAAATTCTATTACATAAAATAACATAAATACATAAGTACCTTCAAGTGAAACTTGCTAAACTGCATTATGTGGTGTATAATCAGCTGTTACTCCAAGGCAAAGGCATGTATTTTGTTAGACCTAGTTTTATATAAAGTGATGGTCATTAAGATTCCCAAACCTTGTATTGGTCTGGTAAATGTTCCCAGGAATTCTACGGGCTTTAAAGCCCATTAGATATCAAGCCCGGCCTTGGAAGCCCATTTAAAGCCAAGGCTGGCCCAAGTTTGTTACTATATAAAGCCCTATCCTTATATGGAGAGGGTGTTGCTCATTTCATTTTCATTTAATGTGTAGCCATTTTATTTTGATATTTCTCTCTCTAAACTCATCTCTCTCTCTCTATTTTTCTTTTAATTTTGTGTGTGTATGTATGCGATTTGATAAGTGTATCATGTGGTATCAGAGCCAGGTTGGGTTTCGTGGTTTTGTTGTGATATTTGGTTAGAGCTTATTACGACTTATTTTGGGCTTATTATCTTGTCTTAATTTGTTTTTTGTATCTCGTGTCTAATGTTTCATTTCACTTTTCATAAAGCAATTGATATCCAGTTGTATGTTAATGTTTAAATACATCTTGGGCTAAATTTCTTTTGGGCTTATTTTCATATTATTGGTTCTTCATAAATTTCGTTTCTACTTTTTTTCAAAAGAAAAAAAAAGCTTTATGCTTTGGGTCACTCATAGGTTCTAGCTTATTCTCTCATCCTTCATGTAGCCTTTTAGTGGTCTTAGCAGCTTATTTATAAGTTTATTTTGGTTTGGCTTATGTAGTGGTTGCTTAAAAAGCTTAAAACTTTCTTGGTCTAAATATAATAGATTAAGGTTAGACGTTTTCGTGGCTTATTTGCTAGTTCTTAAAGCCTATTCACAGTAGCTTTTTGGTTTCATTTTATTCGTAGCTTTTTGTGGTCAATTTTAGCTCGTGGCTTATTTCATGTAAGAGTAGCTTATTTTGAGTGCTTATATTTTCTAGGTTAAAGCTGCTTATTTCGAGTGTAAACAGCTTATTCAAGCTTTTGGTTAGCTTATTATCTTCTTGTGGTCCACGGTTTGAAGACAAAAGAAAGGACACAAGGACGGTTTGGATTTTAGTTACAAGACAAGAAACTGTACGAGTACATTTTTGTTTGCTTCAGGCGAGTTATACATCAAAGCATCAGGCGAATTATACATTACAACATTGGGCGAAGTATACGTTTGTGAGTCAGGTGAACTATACGTTTCCTTTGGGCGAACTATACTTTTCATCAGGCGAAGTATGCGTTTTTTAGTAAGGCGAAGTATACGTTTCACGGTTAGGCGAAGTATACGTGTCAAGGTAGGTGAACTATACATATTAGAAAGGCGAATTATACAACCCGGAAGTATACCAAAAGGTGGGGCGAATTTTACACGTTTTAGTTCGTTTCAACGTGTTTTGGGTTTTTTGGTTTCGTGTTTCGGTTGTTCGCGAGTCCTCTAATTACAATCATTACGATCGCAGTTCTTCAACGATCATCATTGTATATTTGATTTTCATCGATCATTAACACACGAGTCCGTGAGAAGAAATTTACAATCGTTTCATGTTAACGAGTTTTCAAACGAAGAATAAAGAAAAAAGGTGGGAAACGTCTTGTTTTATTAAACTAAATTTGAATTTCCCAAGTTTAGTCCCTGGATATCAAGACAACTTCACCCTTCGTCCTCTTCTTGTTTATTAACCCTCAAAGTTCAAACTGCTTTACATCGTTAGTCCTTAATACTTATAATTCAACCGTTAGCCCTCCAAAATGAACCGTTATTGCATTGTTAGTCCTTAGAACCTTAATTAACTACCGTTATTCATTTAACTTGGATTTTAACTACACCATTAGTCCTTGTTTGTATTTCAATTAACCGTTAATCATTTTAAGTTGCAAGTGTAGTAACCGTTCGTCCTTTTTAAGCTCATCAATCGTTAACAAAAGTTTAAGTTATTCAACAATATCAACGATTTCACCAACAACAATTCTATTTTCACGATTTCTTCTTGATTTAGTAAAATCTCGCAAAATACTCACGTGTTTTCTCGGTTTAATCAAGACTTGTAAAATCCCATGAACTAGATTTCAATCACAACAACAATCACTTTACCTATTTAAGATCCTTGCATATCATTTCACATCACTTTTGCAATGTTGACTCAACAAGACATTTCAACTGCTAGTTCTGAAAACCGCCCTCCTATGCTTAACAAAGAGAACTATGTTCCATGGTCTTCTCGTCTTCTTCGTTATGCTAAGAGTAGACCAAATGGAAAGTTAATCTGCAATTTCATTATAAATGGTCCTTATGTCAAACGAATGATTCCTAAACTAGATGATACAGCCCGTGCAGTTCCTGTTCTTGAAACATTTCATGAACAAACTGACGATGAACTCACGGCAGCAAAAATTAAACAGATAGAAGCTGATGATCAAGCAATTCAGACCATTCTTCTCGGTCTTCCTGAAGACATCTATGCTGCTGTTGATAGTTGTGAAACTGCTCAAGAAATCTGGTTACGTGTTAAACAAATGATGAAAGGTTCTGATATTAGAATTCAAGAGAAGAAGGCTAAGTTGTTTAATGAATGGGAAAGGTTTACTTCCACTGATGGGGAATCGATTGAATCTTACTATCATCGTTTCTCAAAGTTGATGAATGATTTCAAGATAAACAAACACTTTCCAAAAAAGATTGTTGATGTCGTCGTGTGGTGTATATTTTATGATTCAAGTTTTAAATTTATATTTTGCCAACTTAACCAAAAACAACACTTTGACGGACAGTGTACCCGGTCGGTGGTAGATTCGTGGTAAGTAGGGTGTCGAACACTTGAAGCGAGGTTAAATCTCTCAATTTATTTATATTTTGGTTTACTAATCTAAGTTAATTCTAATCTAAGTCAAACCTATGCTAATCCTATGTTAGTTCTAATCCTAATTCTAACAGGTAAAAGGGGGTTTCATCCTAAGAGACTGGTACGAGTTTGGTTGGTGACTACAATCAATTCAAGACACTTTAACCCGCGCAAGCAAATTAACAGAAGATAAAAGAGCGGTCGAGCCTTATGATAGAAAACTGTATTAGCCATCATTAATCCGATTAGAAGGTTGGTTTGTTTATTCAGTGCAATGATTACTTATCTCGAAGAGGCATATCATTCTTAGACTTAGGCAGGACTTCATCCTAAGACCTAGACACATTAATTCTGTCACAATTAAAGCATCTGCATAAAGCATCCTTATTTATTGATTATAATTCATCTAGAGGACGACACCGTGTATGTCGTACGAACCCTAGCTCATAGAGACTTTACCCACTTACTGCTTAATGGCAATTTATACTCTAGTAGTCTACTTGTCCAACTATCCAATGGAATCAGAACATTATTTGTTGAATTATCTAGATTCACCTACTAGTCAACATGTTCAATAAACCAAAGGCAATTTCCGTTAACTAGTTAAGCCAGAAGCGTATCCTTAGCACGATTTTAGAAGGACAATACTTGTGATCCTATGATTCTAGATGTATAAATTACTATATGGAGAGCTATCCCGACATCTAGATTACTTGGTCCGTATCACTAGATCCAGTTGAATGATAGGTCGCATACAAAAGCACGTAAACAAGTATAATTTGATAAACATAAACAAGAAATCAACGATAAATTAAGCAATCGAGATATAAATAAAACCAAACATTCAGATCTTCATAATAATGGCTAATATACGAAGGTATTAGTCTTCAAACATCATAATTAATACAAGAGTGATGGTTTAGCCAAGGTAAACTAACCGAGTTAACGAATGATACTAAAAACTGAACAATTACAAAAGTATAAGAAATTACACGTTGTCTCCTATGGATTGGAATGCGTTGCAAGACCTCTTCTGCTTTTTTCTCCTCTGAAAATCGACTTTTTTAGTTTAGGTATCAAGAATATGATTTAGCACACTTAAAACTCGTTTTTGAGTTTTGTATTTATATTGTCTGGAAGTCGGTTCGATACGGCGTATCCAATAGATTAGATACAACGTATTGGAGTTTCTTGGAGTAGGGGCCACGTTTGATATCTTCCAGAATATTCACATACTATATCTTGAATACGGCGTATAGGTCTTCTCTAGATATGGCGTATTGAGCTTGTTTCCTTCGTGGTCTTTGGTGAGTGCAGGCACGGATACGCCGTATCTTCCTTGATGGATACGGCGTATTGGTCTTCAGAATAGTAATCTTCAAAATATCTTCGTTTAAGCTCCAGAAAGCGTGCCTTTTAGTCAAGTTTCACCAAGTACTCCATAATTACTGCAATTCTCAAATATGAACGATTAAGTAACAATTCTTTGCAATAATCACACAGAATGTGTTAATTACATGGGATAAATGATGCTATAAAATAGACGTTATTTGATGTCATCAATTGCCAGTAATCTCAAGTTCCTAAACAATTTGCAACCAGAATGGAGTCGACATGATACCATTGTTCATCAAACAAAGGACTTGCATACAGCAGATTACACTCAGTTGTATGATTTCTTAAAGTACAATCAAAAGGAGGTAGATGACCTAAGAGCAGAACGACTTACAAAAACACAAGATCCTTTAGCACTCATGGCAATTTCCAACAATCCTTTCAACTATCTAGTGTTTCACCCAGATCAACCATCACCAAGTACCTACATATAACAACCACAACCCAACAACAACTATAACCCACAATCATCATTCAACCAGAACTACATGCAATAACCATTGCCAAATCCTGAAGACATTACAGATCCTATAACTGCAATGAACATGGCACTCATTCTAATGGCTTAGGCATTCAAACTAAACTACTCAACACCAACCAATAACAAACAGAGAATTTCATTAAACCCTCGTAATAGGCAGATTGCTCAACAGGGTATGAATATGGGTTAAGACAGACAGATGCAGATGGTTGGAGGCAATGGTGGGAATCAGTTTAGACAATATGTTGGGCAGAATGTTAGGAATTAGAATGGGTATGATGCAGTACCGAATGTCAGGAATCAGGTTGTTCAGAATGCAGTTCAGAATCTGGGTGTTCAGAATGTTGGAAATCAGAATGGGCTTATTGTTGTTTCAGGGATTGTGAATCAGAATCCGAATGGGAATGGTAATGTTGTAGCAGGACGGGCTGAGGGTAATGCGATTGGGAATAATGGTAATCAGATAAGGTGTTACAACTGCAAAGGATTGGGTCATCTTGCTAGGAACTGTATAGTCAGACTAAGGAGAATGGATGTTGCTTATCTTCAGACTCAGCTTCTGATTGCTCAAAAGGAAAAAGCAGGAATTCAACTTCAAGCTGAAGAATTTGATCTGATGGCTGTTGCAGCGGATCTTGATGAGATTGAGGAAGTCAATGCAAACTGCATTTTGATGGCTAATTTACAGAAAGCATCGACATCGGGTACTCAGACTGACAAAGCTCCCGTCTATGACTCAGACGGATCAGCTGAGGTACAATTTTCTGACAACTGCTATAATAATGAGATATTTAATATGTTTACTCAAGAGGAGCAGTATACTGAGCTACTCGAGCCCATCCCTGAACCACACCAAGTACTACAGAATGATAGTAATGTTATTTCTGAAGCTTCTAGTGTGGAACAACAGTAGAACAACATCTTGTAACTGTTGAGGAAACACGTGCGTACCATGAATCATTATTTCATAATTTAGCTGCTGAAGTTGAGAATGTCAACTCAGTCAATCGCAAAATGAAAGACATTAATGCTAATTTAACCACTGAGCTTGCTAGATATAAAAATCAAGAAAAGTGTTTTGAAATTAGTCAAGAAAAATATGACAAACTTGAAAGGTGTTATCAAAAGTCTGTTTATCAAGAGCAATGTCTTACTAAAAATATAAATGCACTTCACTTAAGTTCAGGTAAACAAATAATGGCTTTGAATGAGGAAATTTCAAATTTAAATAGACATCTTTCAAAGGAAAAGGCAACCGTTTCATCTCTTCAAGAAGAAAAGAAAAGGTTGAAGTCTGATTTCAAAATACGCGAAGACGAGTTTCTTGATAAACAGATTCAACTTGAGAATAAGATAAAGGAATTAGATATTATTTTGGTTAAAACAGGTCAATCGATTCAAACGATGCACATGCTTTCACCTAAGCCAGACTCGTTTTACCACACCAAACAGAAAATGGCTTTAGGTTATCAAAATCCTTTTTATCTCAAGCAAGCTCAGCATAAACAATAGAGTTTGTATAATGGCAAAGTTCTATTAGGAAAGCATGATCCTCCTGATATGTATGATTCGGAGGAGACACTGGAACTCGTTCAAGAGAGTTGCTTAAAAATGAGACAATTGAACAAAGAAATAAAACTGGCAAATTATACAAAGATTAATCATCTTTTGTGGGTTTTTGTTTCTCAAACGGCCAAGTCACGTGAAGAGTTGTATTTTTCAAATACTTCCAAAACGGCCAATGTTTCTAAATCAATTTCAATACCAAATGAAGAGCTTTCGGATGATACTACACCAAGTGTTGCACGGAAATTTCTAAATGAGGTAAAAAACACCATTGTGACTTTTCAACGTGTTGTCAAACAAAAAATGACTTTAGATATACACAATTGGTCATCTTCTGTTCACCAAGAGATTTACAAAATTATAAAAGATGAAATTTTCCCTATCGTTAACCAAGTTGACGCTAGAGTGCAAAATTTCGAAATATAATTTTTGAAAGAAGCAGACAAATTTGTTCGAGACTTCCAATCTCTTGCTAAGCATAAGGCATTGGAATTGGAAATTAAGCGTCTCTTGAGAGCAGTTGTCAGTCATGATATTATGTCTATTGTGCAAAATAATTCTGTTATAGACACATCAAATCTCCAAACTGAGCTTGAACATACAAAAGAACGTTTTGAAAATTGTATCATCAAAAAGGAGAATGAGTATGCTAAACTTTGGAATGATTGGTACAAAAAATGTGAAGAATGAAAATATGACAAAATTTCATACGATAAAGCTTATAATGACATGCAACAAAAGATCAAACGGTTGCAAGCTCAGTTGGGAGATCCCAAGGGTAAAAGTAAGGATACTCCATGTGTATCAGATACCCTTGATCCTTTGCCTCAGAAACTTGAAAATGAGAATGTAGAATTAGAGTATCGGGTTCGGAATTATGAAAAAGAAAATGCTCATCTTAAGACTGCATACAAGAACCTGTTTGACTCTATAATTGTGACACGGGCTCAAACCAAAATGATAATTGACTCTTTGCAAAACAAATTACATGACACGATTTATGAAAATGCTAAGCTAAGAGCCCAATTATTCGATAAGGTTTCTAAACAAAAGGACACCACCAAAGGTACGAGTACAAATACTAAATTTGCAAATCAATCAACCGATAGGAAACCGTCTTTGCAATCTTTAAGAAACACGTTTGTTGTAAGACAACCAAATGCATTTTAATCTGAACGTCCAAATTTTTCAAAAACTCAAGTTCTTCAAAAGGTCGATAAGACAAATGATTTGTCAAATGCAGTCACTTTAAACTTGGTACCTACTACCAAAGAATTAAATGTTATAGACAATGATAAAGTGATTGCCCCTGGAATGTTTAGGATTAATCCTTTTAAGAACTCTATGGAAGAAAAGTATGTGCCTAACAAACCAACTAAAGCAAGCGTTAGGACAAATTCGATCACTGTTTCACAACCTCATGTCATCACTAAGAAAGTTGTTATTTATAACTCAAATGGTTTCTCTTCTACAGGAGTAGACATCACTACTAAAACTAGAAGGCCACAGCCTATGAGCAATACAAAGAATGATAGGGTCCCTTATGCGTCTAAGAGTAGTCGCATAAAAAATAAAGAAGTTGAAGTAGAAGAACACCCTAAGAATTTACTGCTTTCTAAGAATAAGAAACATGTGTCATCTGAATGTAATAACGTTAAGCTTGCTATTTGGAACGATAAATCTGAAATTGTTTATGCTATGTGTAAGCAATGTTTAATTATTGCAAATCATGATATGTGTGTGCTTAATTATGTGAATGGCATGAATTCTCGTGGTAAGAAACAAAAGGCAAATGTCTCTAATCTTGCAAATCAAATGAAACATATGCCACAGGTCAAGAAACCTAAGAAGGTAGGGTTCACTAAAAGACTTGCTTCACCTACGCCTAGTAAACCTAGCATGTGCCTTAGGTGGTCACCAACTGGGAGAATTTTTGACCTATGTGGAAAATTAATTAGATCCAGTGACTCTGAATGTAAGTCTGGCACCTTTGTGTGTAATGCATGTACCTCTAACCCTTAGGAACCTACAATCAAATGGTTTCCAAATTCTACCTTTTCTCTTGGCAGGTTATCCAAATATATTTATGGTGCGTCGACTCGGGTTGTTCCAAGCATATGACCAAAAATCTAAAGCTTCTCATCAATTTCGTTTGGAAGTTTTTGGGAACCGTTTGCTTTGGAAATGATCATGTTGTTGTAATTCTGGGTTTCAGTGATCTTCAATGGGGAAATATTTTGATCACCAGGGTCTATTTCATTGAGCACTTGGGGCATAACCTGTTCTCGGTTGGGCAGTTTTATGATTCAGATCTAGAGGTCGCTTTTAGAATAAACGCATGTTTCGTCAGAAATCTCGAAGGAGTTAATTTGTTAAAAGTAAATCGCACAACAAACCTTTACACCATCAATCTCCATGATATGGCCTCTACATCGCCAATTTGCCTCATGGCTCGGGCTACTTCTACCACATCGTGGTTATGGCTTCAACGCTTATCCCAGCTCAACTTTGACACCATAAATGACCTACCCAGAAACGATCTCGTCATCGGTCTTCTAAAATTCAAATACCATACAGAACATCTTTGTCCCTCATGTGAGCAAGGAAAAGGCAAAAGGGCATCTCACCCACCCAAACCAGTTCTAAATTCTAAGAAGAGGTTACACCTTCTTCATATGGATTTATGTGGTCAAATGAGAATCGCAAGCATAAATGGAAAGTGGTATGTTCTGGTGATTGTGGATGACTACTCTCGTTACACTTGGGTACTCTACCTAAGATCCAAAGACAAAGCATCAGAGGAGATTAAAACCTTTCTCAAGAAAATTACAGTTCTACTACAAGCTCCAGTCATTATTGTAAGAACCAACAATGGCACAAAATTTAAGAACCAAGTGCTTCAAGAATACTTTAATAGTGTTGGCATCTCTCACCAAGCATCTTCTGTTCGTACCCATCAACAAAATAGAGTAGTGGAACAAAGAAATAGCACGCTAGTGGAGGCTGCTAGAACAATGTTGATCTTTTCTCGTGCACCGTTATTCTTATAGGCTGAAGTAATTGCTACTGCGTGCTACACTCAAAACCGCTCCATCATTCATCATTGATTTGACAAAACACCATACGAGCTTATTAATGGCAGAAAATCGGATATCTCATTTCTTTATGTATTCGGGGCTCTCTACTATCCCAAGAATGATCGTGAAGATATTGGGAAGCTTGGTGCAAAAGGTGATATTGGCTTTTTCATTGGTTATTCTACTAATTCTTGTGCTTAAAGAGTTTACAACCGAAGGACAAAGAAATTCATGGAGACAATGAATGTGAAATTTGACGAGCTTTTAGCTATGGATTTTGAACAAAGCAGTTTAAAACTGGGGCTTCAAAGTATGACTTCTGGAAAAATTAGTTCAGGATTCGATCTTCCTTATGCTCCGTCAACAATAACAACTCAAAAACCAACTTAAGGTAAATTGGATTTACTGTTCGAAACTATGTATAATGATCATATCGGTGGTAAACCGTCAGCTACTCCGAGAACTGTTCTAGGTGCTTAAGCACCTCAAGTTCTTCAGACTCCAACGACAACTACAACAACAGCAGACACCGCACCGACACCAAAAAATTCATCCTCTCAAGCAACAAGTATTCTAAGCACTTCACAGAATGTTGACGAGCTCGAAACACAACAACAACATGTTCAGCATCAACCTGCAACAATTGCTGACAATGTTCTGAATGCTATGTTCGATGACAATACGTTTGTAAATCCTTTTGTTACTCTATCCACAAGTGCTGCTGAATCATCATCTTTACAATATGTGGATCCATCGAACATGCATACGTTTTACCAACCATACCTTCATGAATATCAATGGACTAAGGATCCCCCTCTGGAACAAGTGATAGGAGAACCCTCACGACTAGTTTTGATAATGAATCAACTCCGATCAGATGGTGACATGTGCATGTATGCATTAACTGTGAGCACAATGTAACCAAAAAATGTCAAAAAGGCCATGACCGACCCTGCATGGATTGAATCAATGCAAGAAAATCTTCTTCACTTTAAAAGGCTTGATGTATGGGTATTAGTTCCTCCTCTAGATAACATAAAACCCCTTACTTTAAAATGGTTATTTAAAAACAAGCATGATGAAGAGAACACGGTCATCTGAAATAAGACTCGCCTAGTTGTGAGAGGGTAAAGCTAAGAGGAAGGAATAGATTTCGAAGAATCCTTTACTCTGGTTGCTAGAATGGAAGCTATCAGGATATTTTTGGCATATGTTGCTGATTCGTGGTTATGTATACACTTATATAGCAACCCTAATACAGATCCTGACCGAATGCCCTTGACCAAGGCAAAAGGTCAAATTCCACAAAAGGATAAAATACACAAGATAGAATCAATGATAAAAAGATTCCGGAAGAGATATTCCCGGGTCGTATGTCCCAACGAGGCTGCAATTGAAGGTAATCATGGTTTGATGAGAAATTGAATGATGGAGAATATTTAAATATGATGGAAACACTGATATAATTACAACTAAAATTAATTAAATAAAACCTAATTTAATCTACGGGAAACAGATATAGGAAATGGGGATCTTAAAAACTACGGGAAACAAAATTAGTTATAGGGAAATCCTAAAATTAAATCTATACTAAAATACGGGGAACAGAATCAGGTATCGGGAAACCTAAATACTAAAAATTAAGAAAATAAATGCTAAATTAAATTAAAAATCAAAATTAAATTCTAATTAAGTTAATTTGAAAAATAAAAAAAACTAGAATAAAAACGGAGGTCGTTTGAATCGTTGATTGATTTTTCATCAAATGGTTTTATGGATCTTCATGGCAATATCTCAAAGACCGACCAACTGTTATTTCTCAGGGAGTTATAAGGCGGTTAAGGTTAGGTATATTCGTTCCATGATCCAGCCAGAACCGGAGGGATCTGCCCAGGAACACTCCATTAGATAGAGTAGAAGTCCTAGGTATGATTGAAAAAAAAAGGAGTAAAGTGAGAATAAGGGAATAGTGCCGACTGAGATGGAGCTAGTGCTGGAATAAACCCAACAAGGTACTAGTCATGAAGTCTCGGTAAGCACTGAAGGGGTTGAAGAATGAAAAAGAATTGTAAGGATAAAAGGGTGAAAAGAAAGAAGCCCTCCATACAACCTTAGGCAGAAACCGGGTCAATGCATAATCTATCGGTAATCACAAAGATGATTCCGATATTGAAGACAAGTCATCATGGACCCAGTGATGCAATGCACAACCCTCCCTAGCCACTCAGAATCTCTCAAAAGATTTCTGTTTCATTTCTCACGGAGTTCATCACATTTCTATCGACTTTCTCATTCCGAGATCGTTGATATTGAAAAGGTGGCAGTCCGCTCCAGCCTCCGATTACCAAATAACAAATGTGCACTTATAGAGTCTAGAGCCAACGAGATCCATCAAAAATCTCACTAGGACACAAATTCCAATATACAAAATGTTGTACATCATTATACATCATTTGGTATCATTAAGTCCTACGCATTATCCTTGTGATAATTGCCAGAACATCAGAGTGATACTCTTTAGTATTCACAGTGAAGATGGAAATCCTTCTTGAGCCAACATCAAACAAGCTCTTGGTAGGTGACTTGCGAGATTCTATATGAATCAAACTTGTGTCAACTGGAAAGAAACGATGGTGAGATTCTACATGAATCAAACTTGTTCCAGTAATATGAATTGACGACTCAATCAGAAAGATAGTAACTATCTATTCACCTCTTAATGTGTTTGTCTCTTGAGACGCTAACCGGAAGAAGAGAACGGCTAGTGCAGCTGCGAAACCTGTCAAGGAGATTCTTTGGAATTCTACCTGATCACAGGCAGTATTTATACTGATTAACGGGGAACCGTGGTATTGCAACCATATTCGACGAAATGACAAAGACACTTTCGTCCATATATGTTTATCTCTAACCTATACTTGCAGGTTTTCCTCATGATGAAAGCTCAAGCACATGTGTCAAAGTCTTCTGCAATCTCTGATGTACAAGCACTTCCTCAAAAAAACATTTTCGACAAGATTATCGGACAATAACAACGATATATCTCAAAAATGGATCAAGTACTACTCCTTCCATGATGTGGTACAATTAATCATGTTAAAGAAAATGTTGAGGGAGATTGTTAGCAAGCTTTCAATACCTTGAGCATGAGGGTGGAGACACAAGATCGCAAGGCGGCATAAAGAGTCAAGGATAAAGATTTAGAGATCTCAGTAGTCAAGACAAATCAAGGCCAAAGACCATGATATCAGTATTTTGTCAAAGGATATCAAGTTAAAGATCAAGATCCAAGATCACAATCGTGCAAAAGGAACTTCAAAAGAATTCCCAAGATAACAAGGTTCCAAGATTCAAGACGTCACAAGAAGTGAAGCCGTATGTGCAATGACCACCCCTTAAGGGGAGATTGTTAGACCTAGTTTTATGTAAAGTGATGGTCATTAAGATTCCCGAACCTTGTATTGGTCTGGTAAATGTTCTCGGGAATTCTATAAGCTAATTGGGCTAGTTACGGGCTTTAAAGCCCATTAGATATCAAGCCCGGCCTTGGAAGCCCATTTAAACCAAAGGCCGGCCTAAATACATTACTATATAAAGCCCTCTCCTCATGTGGAGAGGGTGTTGCTCATTTCACTTTCATTTAATGTGTAGCCATTTTATTTTGATATTTCTCTCTCTAAACTCATCTCTCTCTTGTTTTCTTTTAATTTCGTGTGTGTATGTATGTGATTTGATAAGTGTGTCATATTTTTTTGGCTATGAATCTTTTGGCTTTTGCGTGTTGGAATCAACTGCTGACTTCCCACATTTCCACTTGCTTTGACATTTACACTTGGTGTGGATTTCGATAATTGATTTTCCATTTTTAGTTCAAGATTACAACATGTAACAAGTTTACAACAATAGACAGAACCATTAACATTAAATCCAAAAACATAAATACAAATTACCTTTAAGGCTGCCACCTTCCATTGCACCTACACAAGTTTTTAGTATAACCTCACTCATTCCAACAACATCAACAACAACATTATCAGTATCCATAGCCACACTATCAATTTCAGCCAAAACAATATCCATAATATCCCCCCACAACCTCTTTATCATCATCATCATCATCATCATCATCACTAACTATGATAATCTCCGCACCAACATTAGCCTTTGGAACAACCATATTTTTAAAAAGTACATTTTCATTTGAAATAACAAAATTATCACCAACAACAATATCACCAACTATTGTCTCCTCAACTATTTTATCAGCAACCTTTTTTTCTCAAACTTTTTTCCCATTAACTTAGCCTTAAGTTTGCTGCTTAGTTGTCACACATCATCTAAATATATGCAATGACTAGGTTGTGACATTTGTGTAAACCTTCCTTTAATACTAACTTCCTCCTCAGACCAAGTCACTTCTTGACGCACACTTGTCATATAAAAATAGAAATAATAATACCTGAAAGTACCTTTTGCACTGTGGGGTTTGAGTTTTGAGTGTTGGTTTGTTTTGATCGGTAGTGCTATTGGTAGTGGTAGTGGGTAATTCATTGAAAACAAAAATTACCTTTTAGGGTAAATTTGAATTAGGGTTCTAAATGTTTTTTTTTGTTGTGTTGTGTGAAAATGATAGTGAAAGTTAAGATTAATGTTGGTTGATTTTGTTTCTAGAAGATATTGTATAGTTAAGTTAATCATCGTCTATCAAAATAATAATTATTTAACATATTTTCTATTGAAAAAAAATAATATTTACCATTTATTTAAAAAGGGAAAAAAGTATTTTTTTTTTTCATTTTTTTATTTAATTTGTCATTTTCAAATAGTATATGAAAAAAAGATTTCAACCGACATTGGCATAAAAATAAAAGTCAACGCATAGAGCCCACTTTTTTCGTATAAAACAAAAAAATCACATCAGTCTATTAAAAAAATTAGTCTAAAAAAATATGTAATCAGTCTAAAAAAATACTGTAGTATCTAGTTACCTTTTTGGGACACTTGTAAAAAATATAATGAAGTTTACAAGTCTTTTAAAAAACACGTCTAAATTGAGATATAGCTTGTCTATATCTTTAAATATGAGTTTTTTTTTTCTTTTCTATTTTGACAATATTCTCTAAATAAAAACTTGCCGCATAACATATGTTTTGATATTATCGAATAGTTTCAAGCTACAATATTATCATACAAAGTCGTTTCAATCCCATTGCAACGCGAGAACGAAAAAAAACTTGTATTTAGATCATTACTCCCTCCGTCTCATATTAAGTGTCCACAATGGAATCTTTTAAGTCTTTTTTCATCAACTTTGACCATAAATATTTTTGTTTGTGTTATATAATATTGAACGAAAATTATACCAACGAAAAATATATTCAAAACTCTATCCATTCATATATCTTGCATCAAGTATCATATAACATAAGAAGAAATCATTAAGGTCAAAGTTGAAGAAAAAAGACTTTGAAAAAGTCAAGTGGACACTTAATGTGGGACGGAGGGAGTATTACTTAAGCTATATATACTAGAAATAAAATAAAAATGTTATATAAAGAACTGTGAAAATAATTCATTAAAGTTTAATGTCATAGACAAATCGAAAATATTTTTTTCTACACATTTACATCTACCCAAATAAAGAAGCCTAACGGGGTCTGGTCTTCTTGATCATCCATACGAGGGATAAGCATTACAGTGGTTGATGACAGATATAGTGTCCTACTGTCTTTAGAAATTTACGTAAACTTCATTGCGTCGATCACGAGAACAATAAGTCGGTTGGGACCATCTTCCATGCAGCAACTCCTCACTACTGGCACTGTCAAAGTCAATATTAATGAATTCATTGTAATCAGGGATCCATGATCCTGTTAATTCTTTCCCTTTGATATCATCTTCGTATATCACACATAAACCACATCCCAGTATGATATAGTTGTTAAAAAATTCAGGTTTGAAAGTTATGAGAAGATCTTCAGATTCAAAACCAGGACATAGATTCTGAAGTATATCATTTGACATGTATCCAATCCACACAGTGTTTGCCCTTTTATTAGATTGTGCATCCCTGTCAATCAAGTTTTCCTCGCCTGATGCTTTGAATTCGACTCTAAGGAATGAACCTTTTTTACTGTTATTCATTGTTCCTTGCTGAAACACACAGCAGATGGCCAACCCTATCGTTTTTAGGATCTGGTTATGAGGTGATGAATTAGTTAGTGTGATCTTGTTACACAACTGTTGGTTGTTAAACCAGTAGGGAATTTTGCTTCCAGGAACTGTGATACTTAGTCGATGATTCACTGCAGCACATTTCTATACAAAAAAATATACTCCTAATAAATTAATTATACTACATATAATATGCATATCATGCGAAACTATATGTAATTAATACCTGGACCAAAGATATCATCGACAAATTAGCAATGTGCCTTCGACTCTTATGATCATTCAGAAGCTTCGGGCAGTGATGAAGTGAGATCTGAAACAACCACTTGTGCTTATTTGATAAATCTCCAATTGATTGCAACGATGTGCAATATTCTGCCCTCAAAACTTGAATAAGTGGTGGAAGCTCATCTAGATTCTGAAGGTAGTTGCAGTTGCTCACATTGAGGTATCTGAGCTGAGAGAACTGAGAAATGTTTTCAGGTAGCCACAAGATGAGGTTCTCGCTTAGATCCAACTCTTCCAAGGAGGGCCATACATTATGCAAATTTTCGGGAAAGTCATAATCTTCAAGATGGTATTCTTTAAGACACAATATTCTCAAAAAAAATTTGGAACCCTCAATACAAAGATTACTTATTCTATTTTGTACAAACTCATGCTCTTTCTTTCTGGTATATTCAGATACTCCTGCAATCAAAATAGTAAGTCCCGTCAAAAGTCTGATTGACGATGGTAGCGCAATCTTGACACACCTATCAATATTTAACACCAACAATTTTCCCATTTCCGTTGAGACTTCTGGGAATCTTTCAAGTCTCTTGCAATTGTTAAGAAGTAGAGTCTGTAGAGATTTCATCTGAATAAATGATGTGAGGAACTTCAGCCTTTTGCAATAACTTAAATCTAAGTGAATCATCCTTTCGTGATTCCCAACAGAATTGTGTATCTCCAACAAGTGCTTACAATATGACAAATTTAGGCGCTCAAGATTTGGGGCCCCTGAGATGTCTGGAAAACTTGTCATTGACCATGAGAAAGAAAGATCTATGAACTTGAGATTGGGGAAGATGATCTGACAGATACATATAGATGATAATTGGTATATAAGTAACTTCAAGGTAATATTTGTACATAATAGAATTTAGATCTACAAAAGTGATACCTTTTTCTCTATTTGTAGTTGTTTTATACGACTACTTTCTACTTCAAGGCCAACAAGGTTGGTCATATGTCTTGTTATTCTTAGAGATCGAAATGGGTAACTAGACCAACAAAGCCATCTTAACTCTTGAGGAAAATATATAGGTTCACTAGCAGTGAAGTGCCCCATAACTCGAAGTAGCCTCAGTCTCTTCATCTGTTTAAAGACTTTTGGACTGCACCAACGAAACATACGCGTATGAAAAAGAAAATCTTCATATTCATCGTCGATCTCCACAATCGCTTCAATTGTTTCTAATATCTGCAATCAACACACATTAAGTAGGTACACGTACTTAAAAAATCTATTTTTTGATGTTACATTGGCTACAGACCAGGCAACTGTTATGTCTGGTTATAAAAAAAGAATGGCCACTGAAGAAAATAAATTCTCCAAACTATCTGATTTAATGAACAAATTTATGTACAAAACTAGCCATAACTTTATGTACAAATTTATGGAAAGGATGAACATTACTTGACTGTGGAGAACTAGACTCATCTGACTGTGGCGAGGATAGAGAAAACACATACATTTATACATCTGCATATGGAAGGATATTAAAGCTTTACAGTTGCATATAAAAAGAAGAGCAAAAAGGCCCAAATATTAAAGAACACTAAGTTGCTATATAAAGCACAAAAACAACGCTTACAGTGAATGTGGACGCTACTTGATAGTCGAATTCCTCTGGAATGAGTACCATGGTATTTTGATTACGGGCAATACAACGACCCATCTCCTGAATGAGATCATGCATATGCAGATTTCCATTTGAAATGGTCACGAGAGATTTTTCAATCAGTATCGTTATTCCACTAACTGCTTCGAAACCAAAACTATCAAGAATTCTTGTAACATGACGTCTTTCCCTGCCTTTAAAGAAACATGCAATGTCTAGGAATATTTTCTTTTCATGGATATTCAACCCATCATAACTTAGCTTTAGAATTTCACTAATCTCCTTGTGTGGTATTTTGGCCAAAACGTTCAAGGCGCTTTGCCAAAAATCCAAATTTCTACCATAAAAATGAGAGCCCAAAACTTTAAGAGCTAATGGAAGATGACCTGTATGATTTACTATATCACCTGATAGCTTTTCGTACATTTTCGGAGGGATGGCTGTGTTGAATGCATATCTGCTGAAGAGCTTCACAGCTTCGGCTTCTTCTAGCAATTCAGGTACATATTTCTCGTGTGCATAAGATAACAAATGCTCGTCTCTTGTTGTTATGATAATTCTACTACCAGGACCAAACCATTCAAGAGAAGCTGCTAAGAATTCAAGTTGCTTTAAATTATCAACATCGTCTAAAACAACAAGAACTTTTTTATAACCCAATCTTCTTTGGATCTGAGATATTCCATCATCACAGTCCTTTACATTCAAATTTTCTGCTGCTAAGATTTCTGAAAGAAGTTTCTCTTGTAGAGATTTGAGACCTTTATTATTCGAACCATTTTCTCTAACATCATCCAAAAAGCTACTACCCTCAAACTCATACAAAATTTGACGATAAACAGCTCTCGCGATTGTTGTCTTGCCAATTCCACCCATTCCCCAAATTCCAATTATGAAAACATTATCAGACCCTTTACTTAACAAAGACTTCACCTTTTGTATACGTGATTCCATCCCAATCAGATTTTCTGCTGGACGAAATTTGGTATAGCTCAAGATATGTTGCACAATCTGTTTAATACATACAGCTTCATGCCTGTATGTTGAACACAATTTTAGCTAGAAATCTTATATAATACAAGTATAAACTCATAATGGTATAGATGTCAGTCTTAAATTATTACAGTAGCTTCAAAGGAGCAAAATAACTAACCCATTTGCTGTTCTGGATATATCCCACCCAGATAAATTAGCAGCAATAGCTAAAGTGTCCCTCCATCTCTTCACTTTCTCCATATTATCTTTAAAATTCATTTCATGCTGTTGAAGTGCTGTATGAAAACTGCCTCCCTGCCCACGGACGTATGAGGGTTCTACATCATAAAAAACCGGTAACACCCTCTGTCCCCTTGAATCCTGGCATTCAATAATCTTGTCAAGTTCCTCTAAACACCAACAAGAGTTTGCATAATTTTTTGAGAAGACAACGACTCCAACCATTGACCCCTCTATAGCTTTCATGAGTTCTTGGGAGATGGATTTCCCCTTGTGGAGCTTCTCGTCGTCTTTAAATGTGTATATTCCAGCCTGATTGAGAGCTGCGTAAAGATGATCTACAAAGTTTTTTCTGGTGTCTTCACCAAAAAAACTAATGAACACGTCATACGTCCATCTTCCAGTTTGTAGAGCATTAACCGATGAGGATACGGATGTATGCAGGGTACCATCCATTGATGTGTTAAAGAAAGATGTACTTTTGGAGATTATGGCCGCGAGGATAGAATTAGAGTTGGTGATTTGATTTAAACTTGGATTTTGAACGGGCTTGAGGGTTATATTAAACTACATACACTTTTAGGAATCATCAAAACTATGGGATTTGGTTATTGTAACGTTGTTGTTCAATGGTTGAAAGAATAAACATCTTTGTCCGTATGAGTGTTTTTTACTCCGTATGTTCTTGGAACTTGAGAGAACATTTAGATATGCCCTAGGTTTCTTGTCCATTCCAGAATCAGATTAATTGAACTAGACAAAACATCCTTTTTTCTTTCCTCCTTTTACTATGTTTAGATGTCATATTTCTGCTGTTAAGATGCAAGCATATAGCATCATGCCGGATGCAGCGGTTATTTGTTGCATAACGTGGGTGGTTATTCATTACCTTTTGTTTACTTTGCAACAAAGAAGCTGGAGCATAGTTCACTGACAAGCAAATTAAAAGTTTTCATTTCAGTCTATTAATTGGAAGCAGGATTCTTATTCTTACCTGCTTGCTTAGTTACGCACTCCCACAAGACACACATCGACTGAACTATTTTTTTAATATCCATTTGATAATCTATTTATAATATTATTTTATAATCCTTTGTAAACATCCCACAATACACACGTTTACTTACCTATGAGGCATTTGGACTTATGCGATACTTTTTAGATAAAAAAATTAAACTTTTTTTTAACCACTCAGGGGTGACCTAGTTAGAAAAAAAGACTTGCAATTATCACACTAAAAGGTGGCTTGGGCCGACTAACTTAATCCATCTAATAGGTGTGAGGTCCCAAATTTGATTTCTGCTAGGTGCAAACTGTGAAAACTAAAGATACAATACAAAATGTTATTGAATTGATTGATAAACTAAGACAATACAACGGGTATTTATAAAACAAACAAAAGGTAAAACCCTAAACAATAAATGAGCTTAAACAAGTGGGTCGGACCAACAGGCTTTTATTATGTAACACCCGCTCTCAAACTAACAATGCTACATTGAGAGTTTGACAAGAAAACTCCAAAAATCGAACAAATGCACACAGACAGCAGCAGAGAGATCCGAACAAAGACAGACGAAGAGCAGGCAAACAGCAGCAAACAGGTAAAGCAGGTGCATAGCACTGAATCATATAAATACGGAGATGAACAAGAGCAGACAGCAGCAGACAGACAACAGATTCAGACATACAGCAGACAACAGATTCAGACAGCAGCAGACAACAACAGATTCAGACCGCACCGCAGACAGCAGACATAACCAACCAGACAATATCAGATGCAGAACGAGGCAAGACCAGACGAAACCAAACGGATGCAGAGCCAGATGTAACCAACATAACCAGGCAATTGAAACCATTCAATACCGTACCAATACCAATACCAGTCCAATCCGGTGCAAATATCAAATATCAATACCGATCCCGATAATAATATAATACCAAACCACTAATACCACCGATCTAACAAAGCTATTCTAATGCCAGTAATCATCATAACACCAACAACTCGGTACGGATCAAAAGCGGCCAATATCATATTCACGAAGGGTGCTACTATTGGTACCCCCCCTGGCCCACCAAAAAGTACCAAAAGGGTACAAAAGATTCCTTTTGTACCCCCTTTTACAGTGCAACGCAGTTTTTTATCAGTTTTTGTTCCGTAATTTTTGACAGTTTCTTACTTTTGACCTGTTAAACTTTATATTTTTTGTTCCATTTTTTCCGTGTCACAGTTTTATAACATATACAAAATTATAAAAATACAAAAAAAATAAAATACAAAAAAAAAACCGAAAAAAACCCGGGGGGTACAAATGGTGATTTAGGGGGTACATATATCATCCCCCATTCACGAAAGCTTGATATATAAATAAAACAGTGACATAATTAAATATTAAATCCTCCTTTAATTATATCCACCATCCCAATACCGAATACCAAACACATAAAGAGACAATATATTCCAAATATTAATCTATTGACGCTTACCAATATCTTTGGATTTGTTGGTCCATACCAATATTTTTCAACTAAATTCAATTAAAAAAACCCACGAAGACAAAACAGATTCTTATACCCAAAGTCAAATCTATAATGAGAACCTTCAAATTAATTCCAAGAAATAGAAAATTCAATCGTACCAAATTCATCAGCGGTAAACAAGTCGGCGACAAGATCAAACAAACTTTTTTTTTCTTCTTTTCAATGCAAACAGTGGCAATAGGTCTCGAGTCAAGCAGATCAATCAATTCAAACACGTCCACAATAGCAAACAACGAACATTAAACGGGATTCCTCCGGATCACCAACTAACCAACAGTTAGTTGATGACAATATATAACATCTTGAATCTAAGCTCTTGATACCATGTAGAAACTAAAGATACAATGCAAAATATTATTAAATTGATTGATTAACTAAGACAATACTAATGGTATTTATAAGACAAACAAAAGGTAAAACTTTAAACAATAAATGAGCGTAAACAAGTAGGCCGGCCAATAGGCTTTTATTATCTAATACAAACAACTCTTGCTTACGTCTAAAACTCAACTTTTTTAGACAACTAATATTTGATCGTAAAAGGACATATTAATATGGGTTAATTCCATATATATCCAATTTAAACATACTAATGTCATATTTACTCACCTGCAAATCATAATGACATATGTACCCAATTTAAACATCATATTTGTCATATTTACCCAAATCATTATAAAATCAAATAAAAGTAAATTTACATCTTCAAATTCCTATTATACCCTTAATAATATTAAATCATTTAATTTCCTACATTTGGTTTTACATTTCAATCCAAATATCTGCAGAACATGTTTTAGATGAACATATACAGTTTGTTATTGTAATGTTTATGTGTGTCTGTTGCGATCATGTTACACATGTAGTTATTTATGAATTTTATTTGTAGTATAATATTGTTTAGTTTTGGGTTTCAATGACTTAACATGAGTTTCATTTGTTTGTTTTGCATTCAGTAGAGGTAGATGCAATCCACTTGATTCGATGACTCGTACTACATATCGTTTTGTCCATTTATAATCCACTTAACTGATGACTTTTGCATTCATACCATGTTATGTTTCATACGACTACATAATATTTGATTTACAAAGAAAGACAGAGCATGTAAAGATGAGGATGAATGGAGTATATTAGTAAGGGTAAAATAAAAATTTGAAGAAGTAAAATTTACTTTTATTTGATTTTATAATGATTTGGGTAAATATGACAAATATGATGTTTAAATTGGGTATATATGACATTATGATTTTTAGGTGGGTAAATATGACATTAGTATGTCGAAATTGAATATATATATCTATACTACATATAAAACAAAAACCACCCTCTCTTTTTATTAATGTTTTTAAGTAATACATGTCATAAAGCTTATAGTACAATATTTAAATGCACAAAAACTTAATTTTAAGTAATACAACTTATAAAGCTTATGATACAATCATTAAATACACAAATCTTTCATCTATTAAGGGTCCGTTTGGTTTGTTAATATATTTGGATTTTGATTTGGATTAAGATTAGGATTATGATTTGGGTTTAGATTTGGTATAAGTTTTAAGAAAAAAAGTAAGAGAGAGAAAATATATAAATGATATAATATTATTATTTTAAAAATATATATAAATAAAAATATTAAATTTGTTATTATAAATAGAAATGTGTGATGGAAAATAAATGAGGACCCACCATAGAGGACAAAATTATAACTGCATTCTTTTTCTAAAACCAGGTATATCAAATGGAATCGAGTATGGTAAGAAATTTGGCATTAAAGCCAATGTTGTGGGTTAGGGGTGACAATTCGGGTCGGGTTCGGGTTGGCGGGTTGGCGGGTTCGGATTGACAGGTTCACGGGTCAGAAAACCTCAACCCAAACCCAACCCATTTAAATAATTGGGTCAGCTATATCAACCTTAACCTGTTTACACATAACCCGAACCTGACCCATTTAACCCGTATATATATGTGGGTTGGCGGGTTAAATAGGTTACACGGGTTGAATAGGTTAAACGGGTAAAGGGTTGACCCATTTAACCCGTTTTATATAAAAAAGTTGGT